>JASPKZ010004336.1:0-73215 GCA_030220185.1 Diploptera punctata | reverse complement strand
TTATATTTAATATAATATCTGCCACGGTTGTTATTCGTGTTTCAGTTCCTATCAGGAGTTTAAAATCAATTAGATTGTAAGTGGTTTTTAAAGGTGATTTGTCTCTTGTTGCATTTTGATGGCAATTTTCAACTACAGAGATAACAAGCGTGTTCTTGAAGCATATACTTGACCCAAGTGGCTGTCTTGATGTTGTAATTCAATTACAGGATCTCTGAGATAATTAGACTAGAAGCACCGCGCAAAGAAATAAAGAGTTTTCCCTCCTCCAACTGAATTTTCCCATTATATATCATAATGCAAGGAAATCAAAATATTTCATACACCCATTCATTAATGTAGATCTAATAATTTTAATATAACGAATGTTACTATTTCTTACCAATCATAGAGAGTCCGACTCCAAAAATAGTGGGCATAATTTAATTATATGATACAATAAATTACACAAAATATTTAATGTTACTTCACGTTTACGTAAATTAGTCTTAAGCTTAAAAAGCTAACAAAAATTACGCTTTAATCTTATAGGCCTATTTGTGTTGCCTGGATTATTAGATAGGTCACAGTTCGGTTTGAGTTTTGCCCCCTTACAATGGAGTTTAGCCTTATATATAAGGCCTATATAACTCATTGGTACTATAGAATCCGTGGATTGATGGCCGCGCGGACGGTAATGTTTCCATACATCCCTATCCAGAGCTAATGTTTTCTAATCATCTCCCCTGTAAAATTACCGCCCCTAAAATGATAGTTAATGCTGTCTAACTACCACCTCATTCTTGATATATCTACTGGGCCCTTTCCGGCTCAAGTTTAGATTAATTTTCACTTGATTTGCCGGACTACAGTATATTCTTGTAATTAGTTTGCTCTCACGTACGTATTCTATTTTTACTAACATTTCGCATTATTTCAAACATTTCAACAATGATACTTATAACATTTTTTAGAATAATTAAATACTTATCTACGTATGCAATGATTTCTTAAACATTCTACAGAACCGCAGCGCTCATGCGCGAGTACTTGTAAGATTTCCAAAATTATTGCTAAAAATATAAACCGTGGCGGAAGGAGAACATGTTGGTCGCCTACACAGAAGATGGTCTGAACAATTTTAAACAATTCTAGCTTTTTCATGAAACCGAAACGAGCCAACAGGCAATTCATCCTGGATGATGATGATGATGATGGTGGATGATGATATACAGAGTGATATATATATATATATATAGAGAGAGGAGAGAAGAGAGAGAGAGAGAGAGAGAGAGTCGTCTACTAATAAAATCACGTATATACAACTGTACGCCTGCAATTAAATACATTATAAGCCTTTTAAAATACATCCTGAATATTTTCCTTATTTATAAAACGCGTGGCGCAAGATCTGTTTTACAACATTACCAGCAGTACCTCTAGCGGTAGCGTTTGAGACCACGTAATCTCGAGGTGCTGAGTTCAGTCGATGTATGTCAATGTAATGTAAATCTTATAAAGCTGGAAATTATCAACCTGCCCTAATTGACATATTCTTTACTTTTTAATGTTTTTCTTCAAACTTCAAGGCAAATTCTGGGTTGATTTAATAATCAGGACCTATCTATTCATATTCAACCCACTCAATAATAGATTTACATATATCAGTACATAAAAATACAAGGAAATTAAATAAATACACGCTATAATGACCTCATAAGTTAAAAGTGCCGTCTTCAAATAAAAAATATCAAATCATTCTTATATGCAATAGAGTCATATGGTATTTCATCTTGTTGACGTCACAGCTCCTTCCATGTCATTTTACCATAAAAAAAAGCATATCAAGAAGAGATGAAATATGCAATGCTTTATTTCCTTCCATGCGTATTACTAATATTATCCAGATTCAGATGGGATCCCAGCAGAACTGGTACAATTAGGGAGAGAAAAATTGATGGAGAAGATACACATGTTGCTTAGTATGATTTAAGAAAAAGAGATTCTACCAAATTAATGGAAATAATTGATTATCGTACTAATTTATAAGAACGGAAATGAAACTGATTTCAACAAATACAGAGACATCTTATTACTTTCGACTTCGTACAAATTCCAACAAATATTTTAGTATCCAGACATACTTCTTATATTGGCAACGTAATAGATGGAATATCAATGTGGATTTACAGGAAATAAGTTTTACAACAGCAGATTATTAGTTTAAGATAGGTTTTTAGAAAATAAATCAGTATATAATGGTACTGTACATATAACTATGTGTAGACTTCAAAAAAACATGCATGCGATTCAGTTAAAAGGGAGAAGCTGTATAGTTATCCTGTTGGAGTTCGGAGTTTCCTCAAATTTAGACTTATTTGAATATATCTAAATGACAGAAAGAGTAGAGTGCGAATTGACAAACATTTTTAGATACTTATAAAATTTACAATGTGTTAAAACAAGGAAATCCACTATCTCCTCTGCATTTGATTTTTTACTAGTGTATCCCACCAAATCTTTAGAAAGAAAAAGAAGGATTATAACTCAATAGTATTTATAAACTGTTGGTATATATGCTGATTTGGTATTATTAGGCGATAGTTAGGTTAAGTGGCATATTCACTCCCATTCCCGACCATGTTAAATGACACACTGGACAAACTAAATAGTGATCTAGTTTCAATTTCCCATGGGTCGACCGAAACATGGACTTAATCTTAATGCTGACAAGACACTTGTGCATCATTATAGTACATTGATGAATCCAAAGAATTAAAATTTACGAAAATATCCCTACCCATTCTCCTAAATGACAAAAACATCCCCTACAACTCAGTAGTAAACCAAATATGGGTATCTACATGGACCTACACCTAGACTGAAAAATCTAGATTAATAATACCTGCAAGAAAGTTGTCTCCATTCTTCACTACCTAAAACTTCCTTCCCACGAAATAAAACAAATACTTACTTGTACAGACTCGTATAATGCCAAATGCCACACTTCGATTACTTGCGACTTATTACTGACTAATCTGACAACTGATCTATCTGACAGACTACAGCGTGCTCATAATGCGTGCTTTCGATTTGTATTCAATCTCCGTCGTTATGACCATGAGCCCCCTTCATTTCAGGCCTTATCATGGCTACGTTTAATGACAGAAGAACTTTACATTACTGCTATACTGTACCAAATTCTGCACACATATTTACCACGTTATTTATCAACATGTTTTCAAAATGGATCAGCTCATCACAATTTAAGACAAGATCACAAGATACTTCTATACTGTCTATAGGGCCTAATCACAGTGACATGTCTATACTCTGAATATTACACACTATCTATGACTAGAACATGAAACTCACTTCCCAGTCATGTCAGGGACTGTCATCGCTATCATTTAAAATAGATGATAGATCATCGATTGATTAATGTCTTTGACATCATCCGATTCCTAATACCCAGTATTGTCGGTCCATCCAATCTCCTGGTTTTAGATTTTTTTCCCTTCATGTATAAGCACGCCGTAGCGTAGTGGTTAAGGCACTGAGCTACAAGCCGAAGGGTCGAGGGTTCAAGTCCCGTTTGGGGTCAGGATTTTTAACTGACCCAAACCCTCTGGCGCGCACTATGGCCCTGGGGTCGACTCAGCCTCTAACGGAAATGAGTACCAGACGCTTGTTCGGGGTAAAGGCGGCCGTCATGCAGGGCTGACAACCCGGCTGACTTCAAGTGCCGATTGTCTAGAAAAAGTGGGAGCCTTAACCTCCTACTACCCCAAAGGCCTCCTGAGGCCTGTTGTGGAATCACTTTATTATAAATATATTCCCCGACTCAAGAGGTTCTAGGTCTTCCTCTGCCTCGTCTTCCCTCAGGTTTCCATTCCAAAACACATTTTTGGTAGCCGATCCTCTTCCATTCGTTGGACGTGTCCGTACCATCTTAATTGCTGAGTTTTAATATAATCTAAAATAGTGCCTTCAATCTTCATTTTCTCTCTTATAACTAAGTTTCCATTTTTCTCTTCTTGAAATTCTTGCTTCCATTCGTATAAAATCCATTTCCGTTGTCAAAAGATACCTATTTGTTTTTTGTTGTTAATGGTCAAAGTTCTGTTCCATAACTACTGATGCTTTTAACAATTGTATGATTAAATATATTAATTTTATTTTTATTCCTTATATTATTATCCCACAATATTCCACTGAGCAAGTAATTGAAAATTTTCCTTTATTATTTATTCAGTATTTATTTCCTCTTCATAATTTCTATTGTTATATAATTCCTGAATATGTGATCTCACTATGAGATTTTATTGTTTCTCCAGTCTCCAAAATTATTTTTTTTCTGGTTCACCAATTAATAAACATTTTGTTTTCTTCATGTTCAAAATTAATCCCCATTTATCAAATTCCTCTTTCAATTTTCTAGTCATATATTCTAAATATTCATAATCTTGTGCAATTAATATAATTGATCATCTGCAGAATGTAAGTTGTAAAACGTTTTATTGTTTGAAATAGGAATTCCCATGTTTGAACATTTTTTTTCCTCCAATTCTTAAATATTTCATGTACGTATTTTTTAAACAGAGTCGATGATAAACAGTAACCTTTATTTATCGTAAAAATATGTGACAATTTACTGCCAACTTTAATTTTATGTATGCACCTGTATATAAATTTTGTATAGCTTTAATTATTATCGAATTAATTCCCATACGTTTTAAAGCATCCATAGTTTCTCTATAGGGACATTGCCGCATGCTTGCTCAATATCTACAAATAGGTGCAAAGGTTGTCCATATTGAATTGTTCTTTTTTATTACCTGAGTACATTATTTAAAATCCAAATTAACTGATATTTTAAGTTCGACACAAGAAAACATTAACTACATAACAACTATATTCAGCATTTTGAAAATAATCATCTAGGAAGCTTTACTTACTATTATGAATACATAGTCTTTTATATAGATTTTTTATTGTTTTATAGATTATTTTAATTATTTAAGCAAGTCTTTTGAAATAGAGTTTTAGACATTCAAAGTCTGTTGAGATAGAGTATAGACATGATATAGTTCAGAGCAAAGTCTTGTTTAAGCTAACTGTAAACATCCCTACATTTAGTTCATTGGATGTTAGTTGGTACAGTTAGGTTGACTTGAGGTCATTTTTGAGTATATAACACTTGAGAAGTGAGGGTCTCGTGTCTGTCTGTGTGTGGTAAACGGCTGAAGGGTAAGTCACCGACCATTTTTCTTAATATGTGACAGGGATCTTTTTTGTAAAAAGAATCAATTACCTTAACTTTTTGATAGAATTCTAAACAATGTAGACTGTTTATAACGATATTTTCAAAAAGGGATATAACATTTTTAATCATGTAGATTTTGGTTAGATTTAAAATTCCACAACTCCCTCTTCTCTCAAACCCCGGAAAGTACTGTAGTTTTTAATATAGGCTTAGATTAGATTTAGGGCTAGAGATACTAAGGGTTTCTAATTATTTATACTTTAGTAATAAAATAGTTTAAAATAAGACTCCATTTGTTTATTTCAAAACACGTATAACTGGACATCCTCATACTAGCGCTCGGCTAGATAAACGCTACCAGATTTTCCAAGTCCCGAAGGTCCTTTAAGCCTAAGAAATCCAGTTGGGTTTATAATACTTACTTTATTTTATTTTATATTATTTTAATATTATCATATTCCATGTTTTTAAGATTTAAGATTTAAGATTTATTTAGCCTGTGGAGTTAAGGCCATGTTGGCCTTCTCTTCCACTCACCAGGACAAACATATATTACATAAGAATATAACAATGTTAATTAACTCTAATATTAAACACTAAGTAAAAAATTTGATCAAAAGATAATATCTATATACATATTACGATCTATAATACAACCAGTTAATATTAGTTAAAATTAAGACTAAAACTAATAATAAAATGTATACAAGCAAGACATATTAAATTGTCCCTGTCTAGTGTATATAAAAACAGGAAAATAATGAGATATAGAAAACTAATTTTACGATTATAATATTTAAAACAAAACAAATAAAAATATTTGTTATTCTTAATATTATTTACATAAATATTAAATATATTAATATTGCTAAAAGAATACTATCAGTGAGGTGTATAAGTCAGTTTGTTATTAAATAATTCTTTAGTTTGTTTTTGAAGGATGTTATAGTTTGACAGTCTCTGACATAGGGTGGAAGGGAATTCCATGTTTTGGTAAGTGACACCGTAAAAGATAATGAATAATATACAGTGTGATGAGGCGGGATATAAAGGACAATGTGCTGATGGGATCGAGTGTCAAGATTATGTGTGTCGGATAGTCTGATGAAGCGGCGTGGAGTAAATAATTAAGGCGATGATGTGTGTAAGTATTTTATAGAGAGGGATAGGGAATGGACAGTTTCTACGATCTCTTAGACGAAACCACGATAATTGTTCCAGGGACGGTGTATTAGCCAGTATTAGATCACATCACCATTGTCTTTTTGTTTAGTCTATGTTTTAATAATATCCTAAAATTGTAATAAGTATGTAATTTTTGTATAATTAGCTGGTTGAGTGGAAGCGAAGGCCTTATGGCCTTAACTCTGCCAGCTAAAAAAAGCATTATTATTATTACTATTATTATTATTATTCCTATTTTTATTATTATTATTTTTATTACTATTATTTTACTGTGTAAAATTAAGACATTGGGGCCAGAATAAATATCAATAAAACTAAATTTATGAGGTGACACATATAAATGCATTATGAAATGGAAAAGGTTAATTAATGACAAGTGAGGTAAATTTTGAAGAAGTGGCTGAATTCAAATGTCCAGGAACCATAATTACAAACAGGAATGAGACACATACAGAAATTAAACATAGGCTCAATTCTGGAAATGCATGCTATTACGCATCTTGCCATCCCAATTTCTCTCAAAAACGTTAAAGTGAAAATATATAAAACTGTTATTTTCCCAGTTATATTATGTAGATGCTCAACATGGACTCTACCAGAGGAGGAACGATTATGAATAATTGAGAATAAAGTTCTAGGAACAAATTTGGACGAAAGAGACGAAAATACAGATGAATGGAGAAGATGACATAACAGTGAGCTACATCATCTGCAAAGGGCAAGACATGTGGCACGAATGGAGAATGAAACAGGAGCATGGAAACTTTGTAGGAAACCCCAATGGAATTATGGCCAAGAATGAGGTATAAGAATAACGTTAACAATGATATAAGGAGGTAAATTATACAGTATTAGCTCAGGATAGGGATGCATAGACGTTGTCCGCGCGGTTATTAACCTTCGCGCACCGGTTCCATAGTTCTAGAGAGTTAATTGGTTAGTTATCCATGTCTTGTGTATCATCAAATAGGCCTAATCGTTTATAGTGTTCCATTTTTTGTGACGATAAATGAAACGTTCCCTTAGTATCATGAAACAGCTATCAGCTGTTTATAGAGTATCTTTACATTGTTATTCAGGGCTTATAGAATAGGATATAACGATTACCGTGTTATGTTTACGTATCTCTTGTATACTGAATAGGTTATACAGTCTTTATTACTTACTACTCACTGGCACTATCGAACCCGTAGGTTCATGGCCGCGCTGACATAAGCTCTCCATACATCCCTATCCTGAACTATTGCTTTCCAATCATTCCCTGTATAATCTACTTCCCTCAAATCATAGTTAATTTTGTTCTCCCACCTCATTCTTGGTCTACCAACTGGGCGTTTTCCCTCTGGCTTCGTACAAGAAGCTTCCATGCACGTCTTTCATTCCCCATACGCGCAACATGTCCTGCCCATCGCAGTCTACGAGACTTAACTGTTCTTATTATATCTGGCTTCCTATACAGACCATGTAGTTCATTGTTATGTAGTCTTCTCCATTCACCTGTCTGTTCATCTCTCTTTGGTCCAAAAATTTTCCTAAGTACTTCCTAAGTACTTTATTCTCAAATAAAGTACTTAGGAAAATTTTGGACCAAAGAGAGATGAACAGACAGGTGAATGGAGAAGACTACATAACAATGAACTACATGGTCTGTATAGGAAGCCAGATATAAGGCTCAAACACAGGCTTTATTAGGTAGACATTTTATTGAGACGAGTGCAAACCTTGTTAAATGTTATATACGGATTTGTTATGTATAAAATGATCTAAAATCGAGCAACCAAAACCCCAGAAACTTTCCTTTGAATATATACAGAAAATAAAATTAATGAAAATCGTTAACAATTATAATTCGAATTTAAACAAAAATGATAGTTCTGAGGCAATTTCCACATGGCTCACGCCACCTAGAACTTACAGGCGCATGACCTGTCCTGAGAGATTTTTTAAACAGTAGATCACGTACATACTTTTTCGACCACACAAAGGACATGGAAGGCCTCCTTCGATGAATGATCAGCTAACCGCCTGGGCCACCTCCATGACAACACTAACATTTAAAACAACACACCATTCTCTCATACATTCACACTAAACAAGTCAAATATGATATGGATGAAGTTTTGGCCAGATGGTGTTGGGGATCATTTGGGCCTAAACGTTTGCTGATATTTGTTTAAAAGGTCAGGAAAAATGTCTAAAATCCTCATTCAGGAAACTTGTCCCGACCGGGGATCGAATCCGGGAAAGTCACGTCCAAGGTTTCGTCGTTACAGCTAGACCACAGCGCAGCTGTGGATTGTTATTATTAATTATTATTATTATTATTATTATTATTATTAATTATTTTTTATCATCATCAACATCATCATCATCATCATCACTATCATCATCATCATCATCACTATCATCATCATCATCATCATCATCATTATCATCATAATCATTATTATTATCATCATTATTATCATCATCACCATAATCATTATTATCATCATTCATCACCATCATCATTATTATTATCATCACCATCATCATTATTATCATCATCATCATCATTATTATTATCATCATCATCATTATTATTATCATCATCATTATTATCATCATCATCATTATCATCATCACCATCATTATTATCATCATCACCATCATCATTATTATCATCATCACCATCATCATTATTATCATCATCATCACCATCATCATTATTATCATCATCATCATCACTATCATCATCATCATCATTATTATCATTATCATCATTATTATCATTATCATCATCATTATTATTATCATCACCATTATTATCATCATCACCATCATTATTATCATCATCGTTATTATCATCATCATCGTTATTATCATCATCACCATCATCATTATCATCATCATCATTATTATTATCATCATCATCGTTATTATCATCATCGTTATTATCATCATCATTATTATCATCATAATCATCATCATTATCATCATCACCATCATCATTATTATCATCATCACCATCATCATTATTATCATCATCACCGTTATTATCATCATCATCGTTATTATCATCATCACACCATCATCATTATTATCATCATCATCATTATCATTATCATCGTCATCATTATTATTATCATCATCGACGTCGTCGTCGTCCTCCTCGTCATCGTCATCACAATCACCATCACCATCACCATCACCATCACCATCATTATTATTATATTATTATTATTATTATTATTATTATTATTATTATTATTATTATTATTATTATTGATTTATTTATCTGCCCTGAATCAAAGTAATTTATTTATGTAATTCAGCTACGAAACTTAATGAAGAACTTGGAGGCTTGTAGAATACAAAGATCGACCATTGCCAATTGTTTACTTAAGCTGTTATTAGGCCTACAACGAACCAGGATCCAGTACATATTTACATAGTATGCGAACCACTTCATATTCAGTAGCTACTCTTATTATTTAAGCTAGAAGTGAACGTAAATTTACTACTTTTATCCATGATCGGAATCGGTAATTATTGTAGTTATCTAGTGAGGTGAAACCACTCCATTCCTTTCATACTGAACAGAGTTTTTCACGTCATTTAAAATAAATGTAACTAGTGATAATGAAGGTGGGCTAGTGAATACGATTCTTATTTCTGGTACCGAAGTTCGAGACTTCAGACCTGGCTGTGATCAAAACAATTATCCATAGCATTAAAATATTGATTAGGGCTTCCTTCGAAAGAGAAGTAAGTCCAAGGATTTCATCTCGTACATTTACGGGATGTTACATAGTATCCTGCTGGAGTTCGGAATTCCTAAAAGTTGTGTCTAAATGGATCAAAGAGTAGGGTGCGTGTAGGCAAACAGTTTTCAGACACTTTTGAAATCCAGAATGGGTTGAAGCAAGGAGATGCACTATCTCCTCTACTATTTAATTTTGTACTAGAGCATGCCATTAAATCTTTAGAGAATGAGGAAGGCTTACAACTCAATGGTATTAATAAGCTGTTAGTTTATGCTGATGATGTTGTACTACTGGCCGATAGCGAGGAGATACTAAAGGCCAACACGCACACACTATTGAGTAACACTAAGAAATTAGGACTGGAAGTAAATATCAGTAAAACTAAATATATGGTCACACGTAGAAATTCAGTATATAATGGAAATGGACAGCTAATGACAAGTGAGGGAAATTTTGAGGAAGTGGCTGAATTATTCAAATACCTAAGAACAATAATCACAAATAGGAATGAGATGCACAAAGAAATTAAACATAGGCTCAATTCTGGAAATGCATGCTATTATGCATTGCACAAACTTTTGATGTCCCAACTCCTTTCAAAAAACGTTAAGCTGAAAATATATAAAACTATTATTCTACCAGTTATATTTAATGGGTGCGAAACATGGACTCTTACTTCAAGGGAGGAAAGGAGATTACGAGTATTTGAGAATAAAGTTCTTAGGAAAATTTTTGGACCAAAGAGAGATGAACAGACAGGTGAATGGGGAAGACTACATAACAATTAACTACATGGTCTTTATAGGAAGCCAGATATAATAAGAACAGTTAAGTCTCGTAGACTGCGATGGGCAGGACATGTTGCGCGTATGGGGAATGAAAGACGTGCATGGAAGCTTCTTGTAGGAAAGCCAGAGGAAAACGCCTAGTTGGTAGACCAAGAATGAGGTGGGAGAACAACATTAACTATGATTTGAGGGAAGTAGATTATACAGGGAATGATTGGAAAGCATTAGCTCAGGATAGGGATGTATGGAGAACTTATGTCCGCGCGGTCATGAACCTTCGGGTTCGATAGTGCCAGTGAGTAAGTAAGTAAGTAAGTAAGTAAGTAAGATTTACGGGATGTAAAAAATAATCTCGAGCCTGAAATAACAAACCTCTGCACAAAACGTATCGATCATTTCACGTCTTTATATGAACTGAGACCCGATTTATTGAGTGTCGTTATATGAGCCTTTTAAAACCAAAGTGGTGTAACTCCATTAAATATTGTTTTGAGATATAAAGACTTTTAGTATAATAGTAGCCTAGTTTAAAAAATCGAGAATACTACCAAACAATAATTTCCCCAACAAAAGCAATAAAACTAAATATATGGTAACACGTAGAAATTCATTATGTAATGGAAATGGACGGCTAATGACAAATGAGGGAAATTTTGAGGAAGTGGCTGAATTCAAATACCTAGGAACAATAATCACAAATAGGAATGAGATGCACAAAAAAATTAAACATAGGCTCAATTCTGGAAATGCATGCTATTATGCATTGCAGAGACTCTTGATGTCCCAACTCCTTTCAAAAAATGTTAAACTGAAAATATATAAAACTATTATTCTACCAGTTACATTATATGGGTGCGAAACATGGACTCTTACTTTAAGAGCGGAAATAAGATTACAAGTATTTGAGAATAAAGTACTTAGGAAAATTTTTAGACCAAAGAGAGAGAACAGACAGGTGAATGGAGAAGACTACATAACAATGAACTACATGGTCTTTATAGGAAGCCAGATATAATAAGAACAGTTAAGTCTCGTAGACTGCGATGGGCAGGACATGTTGCACGTATGGGAAATGGAAGACTTGCATGGAAACTTCTTGTAGGAAAGCCAGAGGAAAACGCCCAGTTTTGATAGACCAAGAATGAGGTGGGAGAATAACATTAACTATGATTTGAGGGAAGTAGATTATACAGGAAATGATTGGAAAGCATTAGCTCAGGATAGGGATGTATGGAGAGCTTATGTCCGTGCGGCCATGAACCTACGGGTTCGATAGTGCCAGTGAGTAAGTAAGTAAGTAAATGTGTTCAAAATTTATTATTTTAGCTCATGTATGTTCTGTTTTGCACTTATCCCCACTTTATAAGTAATTTATAAGCACTTAAATAACTTACACAATTTGGCTTTACACGGATTGAGGGTATATTTCAAGAATGAACTTGCATAATCAACAAAAATAATATTTTTATTTTATTAAACGTTCACCGTTGTGGTCTCGAGGTAGTGTGCTGCCATGTCACGTAGCGGTCCCCGGTCGAGACAAGGTTCCTGGGTGATTTTTTTTTCGGGATTTTACCTCACCTGTAAGACAAATGTCAGAAAACGTTAAGGCCTAAACGATCCCCGAACATCATCTGGCCATCATTATCATCTTTAACATATTCATTAGGTTTAGCTTGAAAAAATGGAAGCTGATCAGACATGTTCACCTTGTAAAAAATTGTAAATGCATTGGATTTCCGATACCTAATTCAGTGCATCCTTAGCCATCAAACTGGATGTTTTTCTTCATCAAGCTTTCTCTTAGTAATGGTTCTTTAAATATTTTCTTAGCTAAAACTCTTCGCCAGACATCACAGTAAGATGGAGAGGTTTATTTTTCCTTGATTTCGTGATAACTCGAAATCAGTCAGAAGGGCAAATATCTATTGAGTCTTACTGTACAAATCAATTGAGCCAAAGTTTGAGTCGTTCGGAAGATTGGAATGACCACTGATCATAAACTTTTGATCAATGGTTTCAAAGTTGTCTTCATTCAAAACTAGGCTCAATAAATTTAATGCAATTTTCCAGTTCCGGTTTCGTCCTTTGCATGTATCGCTTTATAATACAATGTGTTTTGCTGTTGGTGCTCTACATTTTGTGTGTTTATGGAATACACGTAAAATTAGCAGCAAGTCGCTTTCGTGACACTAGAACAATAAGAGTAACTGGAGTTACACCACTTTGACTATCAACATATAGATAGCACTGCTGAATGCATGAACTT
Source organism: Diploptera punctata (assembly GCA_030220185.1). Taxonomy (NCBI): domain Eukaryota; kingdom Metazoa; phylum Arthropoda; class Insecta; order Blattodea; family Blaberidae; genus Diploptera; species Diploptera punctata. The sequence goes on along the minus strand of JASPKZ010004336.1, from coordinate 59,982 downwards.
CTGATGCCATTTATGGAGCAGTTTGGGGATCTAGGAGTTACACCACTATTCCTGCAGGTAGTTTTATACCGGGCTTCCAATATAAAACCAGACCGGCCTCACGGAGTTTCACCCGGCAAGCAGTGCTGTCTCTTCCTCCCGCAATTCACCCTGACTGCACCCGTCCTTGAACAGTTTCTTACCTTATAGAAAATGCTGGAAATGTCTTCCCGCAGTTAAACAGGCATTATACCGAGTAAACACAATTTTGTTGCTGTATGTGCAGAAGATACTGAAATCCCAACTTGTGCTAATTTCGGTGATGATTTTTGTGGTGAACGTTCCAAATTTTCGCCAATTTCGTATAATTTTTCTTCGGTGAGAACCGTACGCCTTCGCGTGTGTTTCTTATTTTGTACTGAACCAGTGGTCTCAAATTTAGTCACAAGATCGTGGATTGTCGATCTGGAAGGAGGTAATTGTCCAGGGAAATTCCGAATAAATTCCTCGCGAACACGACGAGCTGATTCGTATTTATAATAACATTTACACACATAAATGCGCTGCTCTAATGTCAGCTGACGTCTCATCTTGTCGAACGATAGTAAACTGACTAGTTCAAGGACGAGCGGCTGGCAGAGTGAAATGCGGCTACTTGTTGCCTGACGGGTGAAACCCCGTGAGGCCGGTCCGGATTTATATTGGAAGCCCGTTATATCCAGAATTAATTTCTAGCACTAACGCAGATTTTTTAATAAGTGGAGTTACACCACTTTGGCTTTAAAAGGTTCATATGAAAGACTACTTGTAACACTACTGTTATAACTGCTATCATCTCTAATTAGCACTGCCACCAATAATTAATTCACTGACAATATCGAATCCGGAGTTTCATGGCTGTGCGGACATAAGCTCTCCATGCATTCCTATCCTGAATTAATGTTTTCCAATCATTCCATGTATGATTCACTTCACTCAAATCATGATTAATATTTTTCTCCCGCTTTATTCTTGGCTACTTGATGCTTTCCCTATGGAACTTCTACAATAAATTTCCTACCTACCTTCATTCCCCATTCCCTCCCACTTGTCCCGGCCATTGCAGTCTACTAGACTTAACTGTTTTTATTTCATCTGGTTTCCCATAAAGAAAATGTAAACGTTCTCTCATTTGTCAGTAAGTAGGCCCTATATATTTCCATTAGATAGTGTAATTCCAGATGTGAGAATACTTTTGGTTTTACTGGCATATACTTCCAGTCCCAATGTATTAATGTTACTTAATAGAGTCTGCACATTGGCCTCTAGTATTTCCTCGCTATAGCTCAATAATAAAGTATCATCAGCATCCACCAACTGCTTAGTACTACCCGAGTCGTAAGTCTTCTTTATTCTCTAAGTATTTCATAGTATGCGATATTACAAAATTGAATAGTAGAGGATATAGTGCATCTCCTGTTTTAACGCACTGTGAATTTCAAAACTATCTAAAAAATCTTTGCCTACCCGCACCCTACTCCTTGTGTCATTTAGACACATCCAAATAAATCTAACTTATTTTTTGGAATTCTATCAGGATATTATGCAACTTACCCCTCTTAATTGAATCAATGTTTTTTTTAAGTCTACATACATAGTTTTTATATATAGAACAGTCATTTCCTATTTATTTTCTAAAATATTTCTTATACTAAAAGTCAGAAATATTGAAGATCTATTTCATCTAAATCCACGATGATAATGACCTATTATCTCGACAACATAGAAGTAAATTTGGATACTAATATGTTTCTTAGAATTGTGTACGAAGTTGAAATAATAAAATGTCCTGTAGTTGTTACAAACTTTTTTGTGTCCTTATAGATTGGTACGATAATCTATTATATCCTTTCATTCGGAAGAGCCTCTTTTCCAAATCATACTAAGCAACAGATGCCTCCTGACCATCAATCCCGCTGGCGATTTTATCACTTATACTAGGAACTCATCTGAACCAGATGCTCTATACATCTTTAATCTTTATATCGCCATTTCAACTTTTAACCCTCGTGGCTCTGTGAGCAATCTTTCTGCTGTCTGCAATCATTCTCTTCAACATGGCGCAACTTTTGATGGTGGAAAGTTAAAAGTTTCGAAGAGCGAATCACACTAGTAAGTTGTTACATGTGCTGTCTCCTTTGAGGTCAAATCTGGGGCATAAGGGGCCAATCATAGATTTATACCAATCGTTATTGAAAGAATTTCAACAAATAGATTTATTAATTGAATTTCTAAGTTAAGAGAGTTGTCAGATGACAAAGCAAGTAAGGGTCTCATAAACTAATCAATAGTAAATTAGCGCTTACTTCTGATGTAGTATTTGCATCGTCGCTTCAGTAGAGCAGTCGGTAAGACGCTTTTTTGCGACGACGCAGGCCCAGGTTCGATCCTGGTCACGACTTTTTTTAATAACGTCGTTATTTTTTTAATGCCTACACGTTACCAGGCTACGTTATATAAATAAATGTGTATATATAGGGAAACTAATTAATTAAAGGAAACAGCTCACACACACACACACACACACATATATATATATATATATATATAAAATGAATAACGATTATAAAATCTCGTTAGTTTGTTTAAAAAACACAAGACATAACAAGATTGTTTATTTTCACTAATAACGTAAAATGTGCCTGATTAATTCAAATTAAGACAAGTTAATATATAATTTCATTATACAAGTAAGTCCTGGAGCATTGCATCGCTTCATGCAGACATTTTCTAGCAGGGAACGGTTGTGGTTTAGTGGAGGGAGCTTATATTTCCCATGCAGGAGGTCGCGTGTTGGATCCCGCTGTCATGCTTCTCTTTTTCTCTCTCGTCCTTATCTCAATTAATTTTCTTTGTCTTGTTTTATTTTGTTTTTGCTTTGTTTTATTTACAGCATTTACCGCACTACTTACATGCTGGAAGTTATTTTCCATTGCACGACACACAACGAAATAGAACGGATTTTAGTTTCTCAAATAGTTGTATACTTGTGAACCAAACAACTGACCTCTGGTCATGCGCAGTGGCTTCGTTCTGGGACTTGAAAAATTATCTGTGCGCCAACAATTATTTCAAAGTCTGTACATTTAATAGCTCAATAAAGTAATTTTTTCCATATATATATATATATATATATATGTAATGTATTCCTCAAATCTGCTGTAACCCCGTTTTCAATCCTAATTAAGTTCGTTCTAGCCTAAAACCGTTTCATGTCTGTCCTATTCCCTCACATAATTCTCTGATGTTCCTATATTTTCAGTTCATATCGAGATCATTAAACTTCTCTCTCAAATATGCTCTCTTTTTATATTTTAAAAACCTAGTGGTTTCTAATCTGATGTTACTCAATTGTTCTAAATTTACTTCATTTGGCTCGTATAGCCAATTCATTTTTACTAGCTTTCTTTTCTTTACAATGTCAGCACATTACTCTTTAAACCATTTTTTAGTTTGCCTCTTTTTTACTAACCTACGCTTTTTGATGTTGACTTATGGTTTCCTATTATCTATTTATATCAATATATTCTTCAGTTGCCACATTTTCATCTCAACATTGTGTATTTTTTAATCTATTAGGAATTTTGGTCTGGTATTCATGCTGCAGTTCACCATTTCTCAAAAATACGAATGAATATTTTCAGTGACATCTTTTATCGTTTGTTCTTCTCATAAGCGATAACCGTATTCTGATTTCCACCCTTGATCTGTGCCAATGATGTTACTATGCCAACCTTAATCTACTAATACATGATACATCTGGTCTCGCGTTTCACCATCTGGAAACATCCACGTGTATTTGTGAATACCCTTATGCTGGAATATTGTGCTTTTAATATTCATGTGTCAAAGATGACTAATCTATCCCCGTTGTCGTTTACTATCCTTATGAAGAATATATTTGCCTATTGTATCTTCCCATCCCAATTTTACATTAAAATCTCTTAAGACAATTTAAATATTATATCTTGAAAACCTTAAAAATATATTACGATACGAGGTTGGGAAGTGGTTTTACAGAATTGAGGAAAATGTTTAAAAATCGAGCGATAGCGAGGATTTTAATTTCCGAGATTCTGTAAAACACTTCACAAACGCGCGTTGTACATTATTTTTTGAGCGATGGTGTTTTCAAAAAAAAGTTAAATAATAACATACTTGTTGGAAATAATTGCGTTCGTTATAAACAATTGACTAACGTCAAGAGTGTGGGCAATGTTTATTAGTTGAAACAACAGGAGGCCGTGAGATAACTTTAGTGATAAAATGGCAGTAAGTACGTATTCATTGTTTTATCTTCTTCTTCTTCCTCCCAAGTATTAGGCCAAGGCCTGTTACGATCCTATAGAAAATTTTCCCTCCCCGGGAATTCTTGCATAAGACTTGAAAGCATAATAATAGTCCCTTCGATTGGTTGCTGGCCAAAGGAAGGCAAGACCAGTGATGGGGCTGCCATCTTATAGCCTCTGGTCAGGCTTTTCTGGAGAAGAAAAGAAAACAAAGGAAAGAAGAAATGGAAGAAAGAAAGGAAAGACTCCCTAGCCCTCGGATGCCCTAATAGCGTCGGGGTCGAAAAAAACAAGAGTTAACCAAGAGAGGTTAGATAGTAAAGTTAAAAGAGTGCAAAGCACAAGTAAGTGGAAGAAATTTTTTGCTCAGATTGGGCACCTTGTGGTCGCCATCCACATATCCCCTAGATGAGGTCCCCTGAGGATATTGTTTCAAATAAAGTTCAGTTCATTAAAATGCAGTGATTTTTTCGTATATGTATATTAACACTACCTTTTGGATATATTTTGTATACACATTGTATGTAGTATACATAGAGGACAGTGGTTTTACTTCCCACACGCGTGTTTGTAATATGTAATCTGAACCCGTCCTCCACCCCTTGGGACACCTCGGTCACTTCGGCCATGTTCCCAAGTCTCAGACTTGTCCTCCCTTATCTACTTCGCGATCACATATTCCAAGTTCACGGACAATAAAACCAACACTCCTGGAGAGAGTTTTGGAGTCGCAACTACGTGGAAATTGCTGAGCTACATATACGTCAGGACGCTTAACTCTGACGACCCAACAGTTGATTCACGGGCTCCATGAGCCTGGCCGGGAGGACTGCTTTGCTTGAGAGCATCGCAGGTCCACCGACCATCCCCCTGCTCTACCTCCAAGGAAGCATCCTGAAGCCGTTGTGAGACCGGATACGGCTTTGATTCCGTCAAACCCCGCAGTGTGAGATTCTAGTACATCCAGCTACTCATCTCCTGGCGACCCTACAGTTGGTTCACGAGCCTGTAGGCTGAGCCGGGAATCAGCGAAGTTGCCCTCGCGCTTCGTTGATCCGAGTCGTGCCCTGGAGTGCCTTCCAGGGACGCGTCCTGTTGCCGTTGTGGGCCTGCATTGAGCCCGCAGGCTCCAACAGGTAAGCATATAGTACGACAGGGTGATCATCTCCTGCCGATCATACTAATGGTTTACGAGACCATTGGACTTGGCAGGGAGGACTGACTTGCAGATCCACAGACCATCCCCCTGTGCACCACCGAGGGACGTGTTCTGTTGCTGAAATGGGTCCAGCCTAAGCGTTAGTACGTCAGGTCGCTCAATTCCTGACGACCTCACAGATTGTCGTCGAGTTAGTTTACCATCACAGCGGAGTCAGCGCCAACCCCACCATCAAAAAATGGGCCTTCTCCGTGCTACTCGCACTCTAACCTGGTCAGTAGTTCCGCTAGCATAAAGCCGGTATTTTCCTGTCCATCCCGTTTGCAAAATTAGGACTCCTCGTGCCGCTGCTGTGAGACAAGAACACTGAGCAATGTAGACAGCCAGGGTGCTCATCGCCACTGGTGCCCCCACAGATGGGCCTCGGGTTCGTTGAATAACAAGAGAAGGACGCTTCCGATTGCCAATCCCCCACCACGTCGCCACCGTGATCTCGGATCCTGCTGTGGGACCGGGATGGTGAGCACGTAGTACAACAGGGCGCTTGTCTCCTGTTGACCCCACTTATAGTCTGCGAGTCCATTGGACTTGGCAGGGAGGACTCACTAGCAGATCCACCGACTTTTTCCCCACTACGCCACCGAGGGAACGCGTTTGCTGCTGAAGTGGACGCAGCACGAACTTAATAGTACTTCAGGTCGCTCGAGTCCTGACGACCTCACAAATGGCCCGCGGGTCAGGTCTGGACCTAGCCGGGAGGAATACAAGCAGACCACCAGCCGTTCCCCTATCCGCCGCCCGGGGTGCGCCCTGTTACTGTTGTGAGCTCAGCGTGGGGCCCGTGAAGAGAACCTCCCAGGGTGTAATATGTAATATTACAGTATAGTTTTTTTTTTTTTTACTCACGCCGTAGCGTAGTGGTTAAGGCACTGAGCTACAAGCCGGAGGGTCGAGGGTTCGAGTCCCGGTGGGGTCAGGATTTTTAAACTGACCCAAACCTTCTGGCGGCACTATGGTCCTGGGGTCGACTCAGCCTCTAACTGAAATGAGTACCAGACGCTTGTTTCTGGGGTAAAGGCGGCCGTCACGCAGGGCTGACACCCCGGCTGACATCAAGTGCCGATTGTCAAGAAAAAGTGGGAGCCCTAACCTCCTACTACCCCAAGGGCCTCCTGAGGCCTGTAGTGGGATCACTTTACCTTTACCTTTATAGTTATTTTTATTACAGTATAGTTATTTAGGTTGGCAACCCCGAAATGTAGGAAGTTGAACTTTCAATCATGGTCACCATTGCTGTAAGTACGACAAAACGCGCTATCGTCCAAAAAATAGGGGCCTACGTTAATATAATTCTTGATAGAACTCATCCTTGATCTTGTCATCCTTATCTTCTGTGGGACCGTGTACACTTGCGATTACAAAATCATGTCGTTTACCTTTTCGATTCATATATGCTATTCTATCGCTAACAAATTTAAAATCACTGATAGGTAACAAGTTTCTCTTTCAGACTAAAGATCCGATCCAAATGCTGGTCTCATTTCATTTCCATAGTATAATGTAAAACTTCCTGATTCGACTACTTTCTCATGGGCAATCTAATTCCCTGTTAAAACGACCACGTCCAAGGGAGATTCATCTAATTCATGTGTTTAAATTTCTAGTGTCTACTATTATATTATAACACATTATGATACCTTTGAATTTCTCGTCAATATTCATATATCTCCTTATAAGGCAATAAGGAATCTGATTCGGATCATGAGTCACGTGTGCAACTCGCGGGCTTTCTCTCATGAGTTATATCTAGTAAGATTGCTTTTCAGATTATCTATGCGTCTCTTTCTAGAAAAATAGGTCTCTCGGAGTTTCGACTCGAGAGAGGTCAAGACTGAGCTTCCAGATAGTTCCAATCCTCGCTTATAAAAGAGATGCGATTCGACTGCCAGCAAATTGCGTCTAGGAAGTCGTCCAGTGAAAGTGATCTGAATAATGAAGAACTGTTCTGCGAGTGTGAATAAGTGAATCATAAGAATAATTGTGTTTTGCAAAAGACTCGGAACGTAAAAATTACATGTGCATGTGTAGTGAATAAGTTTTCTGTAAACTGGTATGAAATTAAATTAAAGAAATTCTATGTGTTCCACACCACCGAAATACGGACAATATAGGCTAATGTCTGAACTTTCCATGTTCTTAGGAAAAATGTCCCTATGTTTAAATCCTCGCTCAGATATCCGAGATGATTTTACCGCCGGAACATTTTACACCAGTGGAACCTATGTCCGCGTTTCTTGACGATTATATTTTACGGCAAAATATCGTCAATCTTTCGACAAGGTACTTTTTTTCGTCTGACTTATCGCCTTTGACCTGTCCGGTATAGGTGACCCTTTTGTCAGTAATGCTACCCCCTGCATATCTCTCAGAATAATTTAAGCTCGCAAGACATTCCAACACAGCAAGTTACAGATACCATCCAAAAGTTAAATAGGGCGATTTAAATTTAAACTGGTAGCTTTTGATAAAAGGAAATATATATATATATATATATATATCTCAAGAACAAAATACGACCAATGTACAGAACTTAAGAACAGATTTGAATGATTAAAAATTGATCTGAGGGAAAATAATTTATAAATAGAAGAAACATTTTTTATTGAAGCAAGTGAAAAAGTCTAAGATCACAAAAACAATCAAAATGAAGTCCATCACGCAGATACTGAATAAACTAAGCGCATTTATGGTCTAATTTTGGTGATTTAGGATATATATATATATATATATATATATACTAGGTGGCCCGGCGAACGTCGTATCGCCTTTAAATATTTTTACGTTAATTTTTCCGATGTTTTAATAGTTATCTGCTACTCGGAGCGGAAACAAATCCAACAAATCAAAGATCATAAAAATCGGTCCAGCCGTTCTTGAGTTATAAAAGTGTAACTAATCGGACTTTGTTTTATATATATATATATATATATATATATATATATATATATATACACTGCTGTCCAAAAGTTAAGGATAATTAGTTTATTTTGCGACTTATTATAAAGCATTTGTCAGAATATTACAAAATTTGGTAAGGGTATGTCACAGATAATTAGAAACATGGCACGCCAGAAAGAAACAATTGCAATGAATACGTCATTCACTTGTCATTTTCACAACAAACGAAAACTGCATTTCAGAATTCGAACATAAAAAGTTGAACAACAATGGTTTCAAAATGATTAGTATGGGGTGTGTGATTACCCCTGACAGCTACACACGACTCACATCGACGTGGCATGCTAGTGATGAGGTTGTTCAGGAGTTCGATGCTCAGCAAATTCCACTCCTCATGAAGAGCAATGTGAAGGTCTTGAAGTGTCCTCGGAGGAGGCTGACGAGATTGCAATTTGTCTCCCTAAGGCATCCCATGCATGCTCTATAGGATTCATATCCGGAGACCTCGCTGGCCACTCCATACGCTGGATATCTTCCTCCTGAAGAAACTCATCCACCAGTTGTGACCTGTGATGGTCGGGCATTGTCATCCATGAATATGAATTCTGGACCCACAGCTCCCCTGAAAAGTCTTACATGAGGTTCCAGGATCTCTTCTCTATACCGCGGAGCATTAACAGTGCCACCTGCGAAGATGTGAAGCTCTGTGCGTGCATTCATCATTATACCTCCCCATACCAGGAGACCACCGCCACCAAATGGATGTCTTTCCATGATGTTCATGGGGTTGTAACGAGTTCCTTGCTCCCTCCAGATAGTCACGCGATGCGAATCACAGTTCAAGCTGAATCTGGACTCGTCTGTAAATAGCACGCTGCTCCACTGATTTAGAGTCCAGTCGCGATGTTCCTGACTCCACCGTAAACGCGCTCTCTTGTTATCAAGGGTGAGTGGGACGCACACTACAGGCCGTCTAGCATACAGACCAGCAGCTCTTGAGTCTTTCTATAGACAGTTTGTCTGGATACTCTGATACCTGAGGGCGGCCGCAAGTTCTGAACTCAGTTGTCTGGCAGACATTGTTCGGTTTTCTTCTTCTTGCAGTTAATGCAAGATATCGATCCTGCTGAGGATTTGTAACTCTTGGACGACCTCCCACTGGTTCTTCGCCTCCAACGTCTCCGGTCTCTTGGAACCGTCGCCCATAACCTAGATATAACATTTTGTGGCACATTAAGTGCTATGGAGACCTCAGTTTGTGTCTGTCCTGTTTCTTCTAGCCGCCCAATAATTCTTACCCCGAAGCAGAGGGTCCAGATGTTGTCTTTGTGCCATTTTACTGCAATCTGTTTCTTACACTACATCTGATTATATCATAACTCTCTTTAAAAATGAAGATTTATGGAACAGGGCTTAACTGCAACAATGCAATTTTCATTTATAATTGCTATTAATTTTTTCATTGTTGAAGAGATATTATAATTTAGTATGTAAACTAAACTAAATGTACTGAGAAACGTTTTGATAAATAATTTTTACTCCTTGCTCCTCTTTAAGCATTTTGATTTTCCGTTTTACAAATTATCCTAAAACTTTTGGACACCAGTGTATAGATATATATATGTTATAATTAAATCTTTAACATTGAGCAATGCAAGCTTAATATGGTATGATAAGAAAAATAATGCCTGGACGGGTTCGAATCCCATCCAGGCATTTATTTTTCTTATCATACCATATACATATATATATATATATATATAAAAGTCCCGGCCACGCGTTGCTCTGGCTGAGGTATACATTAAATTATGTGTGTAGTTAAACTAAGTGAGACATCTAAATCAGATGTTTTTGTATTACACAATTTTTTAGTTCTGGTAAGTTAACTACAACCCGGTATAAATATGGGTGGTGGTTTATGTGGAAGTGGTTTTGTTGATTGAAATGAATTTATGTTGTCTGCATTCTCAGTATCATCCATAAGTGTATCATAAGGATTATATACATTTATTAATGGAATATTTTGTGGAGGCTTGCTGATTTCATTATTACTTTCGTTTTTTTTTCCGAAAACTTGTTGGCAGTCTGGATTCTCATCATCATCAAGAAGTCTCTGTATAGTAATATAATCTTGTGATATATTATAGTCATCTTGTTTTTCATTTAATTCAGGCATGGAGATTGTTTCTGTAATATTAGGCATATTATTATAACTAACAGACTTACAGTTCTGTTATTCTGTTCCTTAGGACCTTCATATGTTTTTAAATTGACATTCTTCTTAATTGTCAAGATTTTATGTCACACAGGCCTATACTAATTTGCGGAAATGCACTTGATATCTTATCATTCATGGTCTCTAGAAACTGATTCGCCATATGTTCATGTTCCTTCTCGGTCCAGTTCAATTTAAATTAAGTTGCTGTTATTTCAGCCAGATTACTTAAAACTAATACTTACACATGAAATTAATATTATTATCAATATTTTGAAAATAAAATAAACACATACGCACTTAAATTATTTAAATAATCAATATTTGTAATTCAATTGAAAATCCGCCGGTTGTAACAAAAAGCACAGCCACCTGGTTTAAAAATAATAAACCAATTACCTTACACGGCCATCTGTTAGAATCGTTATGAAACTCACAGATAATTATAACTCTTTTGTTAAATAATAAACAAATAATTTGCAATAAAAATAATGTGACTATAAAATTTAGTTATAAACTTCCCCTAAGTCTCAATTTGGATCAACAGCACACAGTGTGAAAAATTTTTAAAAAAAATAGGTTCAGTAGTTTAGGATTCCATCGCGGACAAACAACGTGACAGGTAATTTTTATATATTAAGTTTTTTTTTGTTAAATTGTATAAACTCAATTTCTGGTGCCCGGCTTATTTGAAAGTGTTTAGACTGCAATGAAAATTAATCATTCATAACCAAACGTTATTACCTATTTGTATAGTTGTTGTATAAATTTGACACCAATTTAAATATCTACCGATTGTCTATTTCACGCCATACCGTAGTAGTTAACATACTACGCTACAAGCCGGAAGGTCGAGGGTTCGAGTCCACGTGGGGGCCAGGATTTTTTAACTGACCCAAACTTTCTAGCGGCACTATGGACCTGGGGTCGACTAAGCCTCTAACGGAAATGAGTACCAAAAAGCTTTGTTTTGGGGTGAATGCGGCCGTCACGCAGGGCTGACAACCCGACAGATATTAAGTGTCGATTGTTTTTAAAACAAGTGGGATCCTTAACCTTCTACCACAAGGGCCTCCTAAGGCCTGTAATGGGGTCACTTTATCTGTTCCTTAACATTGCCTATTTGAGGGTTAATTAAATTGTATGGTATGAATTGCGACGGACCAATATGCCGCTATATTTAATTTCGGGTTTTAGATAAATCCCCACTTGTAATGTTCGGATAATCGCTTTAATTTTAAGAATGCCTTTTCTCTGTTAATTTAAATTGAATATACTGAGTGTTTCGTTGTTGAAATATCGAAAGTCCGACCACTAGAGAGATTTTTAAATTTTGGTTCAGATGAACAAAAGCATCTAATGGTTGCGATTATGTTGGTTAACGAACTAGATTTTACTTGTTTTTAATAATTCCAATTTCGATGGAACGAATATTGCTGCCGCTAGAGCGTTAATGTATATTAAAGCAGCATATTTAGGTATAATCATAAATAAAAACGAAAAAAATGTATGTTCTCATAGATATTTAATACAAAATTTTAACTTTTGCATGGATTCCAATTGTTTTTTACAAATGTTTTGTTGGGGAAAAAATAGCAATCCAATAATTAAAATATTTATTTAAAAATCCAAAATGCGAGTCAGTGACCAATCACATTTCAATGTTTTTTTTATTATAACAACCAATCGCAGTCGTGTTTCGCCTCGAATTTTATCAACTAAAGTTTATCATATTAAAGAGATCACCTCCTTTTTTAACATTGTGGATAGGTCATAGCATTATTTTGTAGTGACTGACTCGCCAAGAAATACGGCTAACCAGATTTAATATATAGTTGCATGAATGTCAGTCAGCTGATAGTGCTTGCAGGGAGATAATATAAAAAAAATTCTAGCAATTAATTATATCAAAAAAAAAAAAGAAACCACTGTTTGCACTTTCTTAAACGAATTATTTTTCCAGGAAATGACGTTGCTGAAAAATATAATTGACATATTTACATCATAAGGACATCAGAAATTAATTAATACCTATAAGTAGAAGTAGTAGTAGTCATTCAAATGTTCTGAAAGTTCTTGATTTGTCATCATTCGCTTGTTAATACCTAAAATATTGCGATCCTTCGGCAATAAAAAATATGATTCTGGTTGCAGTGATGAACAAAAGAAGCTTATCGATCATTTAGAAATCACAACGTGACATTATTTATGACTATTTAACTCATGCCCCAAATGGGAGTCAGTGACCAATCACGTTTCAATGATTTCTGTTTTACAACCAATCAGAGTCGTGTTTCACGAAATATTTATCAGTGTTTATAATTAACCATATTAAAGAAAGCTCGGTCCTTTTTATATTCTGAACAGGTCTGACCATTATTTTGCCAGTGACTGAGCCTGTAAGAAATACGGACTACCAGAGTGTATATCTATAGTGCATGAATGTCAAACACATGCCGCATGCGGGAGTTAATATAAAAACATTTGTAGGAATTGATTATCACCACAAAAAAAGAAACCACTGTTTGCACTTTTTCTTAAATGTATTTTTTCCCAGGTAAAAATCCAGAAAAATATAACTGTCATATTTACATCATACGAAATCAGAAATGAATTAATATACAGTTTGATGTGTTTCATTTTTTCTCCACTAGAGAGCATTCTTACAATATTGCTTTCCTTTGGCAATAAATAGTATGATCTGGTTGCAGTGATAAACAAAAGAAGCAGATGAAGCGTACCTATCGTTTCTCATTTTGTTTTCAAACATCGCCGTTTACATTAAAATATATAAATTATTTTAAAATAATTATAGTTAAATAATGATTGTGAGTAAATAGCTTAATTTTATTTCGTTAAATAGTCCTAACAATTGCCACTATTGATTTCCAAATTCTCATAAGTAATGCCACGAGTGATTTCCAAATTATCGATAAATTCACGACTCACGAAGTGAGGAGTGAATTTATCTAGATAATTTGGAAATCAAGAGTGGCATTTGTTAGGACTATTTAACGAATAAAATTAAAGCTGTTTTACTCACAAATCATTATTTAACTATAGTGTATTTTAAAATATTTATATATTTAATGTAAACGGCGATGTTTACAAATGAGAAACGATAGGTACGCTTCTACTGCTTCTTTTGTTTATCACTGCAACCAGAATCATACTATTTATTGCCAAAGGAACGCAATATTGTAAGGAGGAGCTTTCTTTAATATGGTAATTATAACACTTATAAATATTTGGTGAAACATGACTCTGATTGGTTGTAAAACAGAAAATCATTGAACGTGATTGGTCATTGACTCCCATTTGGGGCATGAGTTAAATAGTCTAGATAAATTCACTCCTCACTTCGTGAGTCGTGAATTTATCGATAATTTGGAAATCACTCGTGGCATTACTTATGATAAATATCTAAATAATGACTCATAAAACTTATTTTAAACGTTGTTGAGTATTTTTATAAAATGTTGTTTTTATAAAAACTGTTAAATAACTCTAAATAATGTATATCTTAATTATTTAAATAGATAAAGAAAACTTAATTTTAATTGGTAGTGATAGTAATTAAATCTCTCATATCACCAATTAGAATGGATGTAATATCATGAATAGGAATGAAGTATGTTTGTCAGGTGATTCAATTAATCTCTATACTTTTAAAACACGGCGATTTTTTTCATTCCTTAATCTGTATTTGTCCACCGCTGTGGTCTCGAGGTAGCGTGCTGTGGTCTCGAGGTAGCGTGCTGCCTTGTCACGCAGCGGGCCCGGGTTCGATCCCCGGTCGGGACAGTTTTTCTTGGGTGAGGTTTTTATCGGGGTTTTTTCCTCACCTGTAAGACAAATGTCTGGAAATCTTTAAGGCCCAACCAGTCCCCGAAATCATATGGCCTTCATCATCATCATCATCATCATCATCATCATCATCATCCTTCACCGGTGTGGAAAGCAACGGGAAGCTACCACACCTACAATTCCTAGTAAAGCTGCAAAGCATAACATGAAAATGCTATGATTGCAGTGAAAGACCTGCCCTCGGGCAGAATTACTATGGATGGAATCTGTATTTGACTCGGTGGGATTACGAAGGCACCTCGGTCTAATATAAGTTAATTCCCTATAACGGGCAGAATAAACATAATAATAATAATAATATTGATCAAAATTAAAGTGGGAAGCAACACTATGAGGTGTTTTCAATTTATGAATGAGTTGGAGCAAATGTTTTTTTTTATACCTCACCTCATAGAGTTGCGTGTTTTCACAATACCGGTTTCAGAAGTCAATTTTACTCCTATCTTCAGTCAAACTCCAAGTTGGAGTTTGACTGCAAATGAAAGTAAAATCGATATAAAAACATGTTTCCAACTTATTCATAAATTTATAAATAATAATAATAATAACAATAATAATAATAAATTTAATAATAGATTAAATAACACAAACAGCAAGGTGCGTAATGCCAAACAGCTTTTCAGATACTTTTCAAATCGACAATAGGTTGATGCAAGGAGATGCACTATCTCCTCTACTATTTAATTTTGTACAAGAGCATGCCATCAAATCTTTACAGGATGATGAAGGCCTACAAATCAATGGTCTTTTAAGGTATTATTTAATGCTGATGATGTAGCGATTGCGATACGGGCGATAGAAGGAGATACTAAAGGCCAATACAAACACACACTATTGAGTAACACTAAGAAATTGGGATTGGAAGTAAATATCAATAATACTAAATATATGATGACACACAAAAATACATTATATAATGGAAATGGAAAGCTCATTAGGAAATGAGGAAAATTTTGAGGAAGTGCTGAATTCAAATACCTAGGAACAATAATCGCAAATAGAAATAAGATGCACAAAGAAATTAAACATAGGCTCAATTCTGGAAATGCGAGTTATTATGCATTACAGGGTCTCTTGAAGTCCCAACACCTTTCAAAAGATGTTAAACTTAAAATATATAACCTTTTATTCTACCAGTTATATTATATGGATGTGAAAATGGACTCTTACTTTAAGGGAGGAAAGGAGATTACTAGTATTTGAGAATAAAGTCTTGGGGAAATGTTTGGACCAAACAGAGATGAACAGACAGATGAATGGAGAATTCTACATAACAGTGAACTACATAGTCTTTATAGGAAGCCAGATATAACAGTTAAGGCTCGTAGACTGCGATGGGCTGGATATGTGGCACGAATGGGGAGTGAAAGACGAGCATGGAAGCTTCTTGTAGGAAAACCAGAGGAAAAATGCTCAGTTGGTGGACCAAGAATGAGGTGGCAGAATAACATTAACCATGATATGAGGGAAGTAGATTATACAGGGAATGATTGGAAAACATCTCAGGATAGGGATGTATGAGCGCTTATGTCCGCGCGGCCATAAACCTACAGGTTCGAGAGTGCCAGTGAGTGAGTTAATCAGTTATTAGATTAAATAATCTAATTCTACAATATATAGCAGTGTTAACGAAGAACATAGTGCCGAGATGCTTAATTTTTCACCAGTAAAACTTAGTTAAATTGGAGGAATAGGAAACACGACGATGCAATAAACTCAAGATATTTATCAAAAATAGCATTATTTATCGGTGAACACATATTCATAATACCTTAAATCCCTTGAGGAGAAACTCGTGTAAATCTTCTAACCTATCTTTTACTTGACAACCGGATGAACCTTGAAAAGACCATCATCCGAGTCTCAAGTAACATTTTCCAAATTTCAAAAATAATATATCAACGAAGACGACGTAGATAATAATAAAGGAACTTCAAGTAGCAGTAAATACTCGGCGATATCCCTATCCCACAATTCCTTCGCACCCCCTAGTGAATAGCTTAACTGCAAACTTAAATATAACTACCTGAGGCACTAGTGAATAGCTAAACTTGAATATAACTACCTGAGGCAATAAAATATTTCCTTATATATATCATGGTCATTTTCGGTGTCTACTAGATAAGATTCGTAAACATTTTTCAATTTTTTTATAAGAACAATCTCAATTGTATTATCTCTTCGGAATTTACTAAAAGACTGGATAATAAATTAAACTTGGAATAAAATAATAGAAAGAAAGAATTGACTAACAAAATATGTTTTAACCCCTAACCAGGACTAGAGCCACTCCATCACCACTAATAATAATAATAATAATTATTATTATTATTATTATCATTATCATTATCATATATTATCATTATCATCATCATAAGTAATGCCACGAGTGATTTCCAAATTATCGACAAATCACGCCTCACGAAGTGACGAGGGAATTTATCTAGAGAATTTGGAAATCAAGATTGGCATTTGTTAAGACTATTTAACGAATAAAATTAAGCTGTTTACTCACAAATCATTATTTAAATATAGTTATTTTAAACATATTCATATATTTAATGTAAACGGCGATGTATGAAAACAAATGAGAAATGTTTGTTATGTTTCACTTGTTTCATCACTACAACCAGATCAATATTATTGATTGTCAAAGGATCGCAATATTGTAAGGATACACCCTAGTGGAAAAAAATGAAACACATCAAACTGTATATATTAATTAATTTCTGATGTCCTATGATGTAAATATGCCAATTATATTTTTCTGGAACGTTATTACCTGGGAAATATACGTTTAAGAAAAAGTGCAAAAAGTGGTTTCCTTTTTTTTTTGTGGTATAATCAATTGCTACAAATGTTTTGTATTATATCCCGCAAGCACTATGTGTGTACATTCGTGCACTATACAGGGCGGTGTCAAAAAAGGATGGCGCAAACTTACGTGGTTGAAAGTACACGATAATAGAAGCAACAATGCCCCAGTAAACATGGGTCCGCAAACGAGCCGTTTGCGAGATAATTACGAATATATGGTTAAAAGCCGCCACTGACGACATTGTTTATAAGATCGTACGGTTTACTCCTTGGCATACTTGAAGCCGTCCTATGTTCTTTGTTTACAAAAATGAACATTGCCGAGAGGTGGAGTTTGTAATCAAACCATACACGCAGAACGTACAGGACGGATACAGTACACACAGTCTCAAAAGGTATCAGTCTCGTCTGAGGAGTGCCACTTGTGCTGTTGTTGCAGTTACAATGGAACCTTACAGTAACGAAGAGTTATCCGGATATGCATTTCATGTACGGTAGGTCTAATGGCAATGCACGGGAGGCTGCCACGGTTGTACCAACAAACATATCCCGATCGAAGACACCCCGAAAGCCGTACATTTACAAGGGTCCATCAGCGCCTGAGAGAAAATGGGGGTTTTGCACATGGCAGAGCAGAAAGAAGATAGGGTCCAACACGCATACACTATTGAGTAACACTAAGAAATTAGGTCTGGAAGTAAATATCAGTAAAACTAAATATATGGTCACACGTAGAAATTGCAGTATATAATGGAAATGGACAGCTAATGACAAATGAGGGAAAATTTCAGGAAGTGGCTGAATTCAAATACCTAGGAACAATAATCACAAATAGGAATGAGATGCACAAAGAAATTAAACATAGGCTCAATTCTGGAAATGCTTGCTATTATGCATTGCAGAGACTTTTGATGTCCCAACTCCTTTCAAAAAACGTTAAGCTGAAAATATATAAAACTATTATTCTACCAGTTATATTATATGGGTGCGAAACATGGACTCCTTACTTTAAGGGAGGAAAGGAGATATACGAGTATTTGAGAATAAAGTTCTTAGGAAAATTTTTGGACCAAAGAGAGATGAACAGACAGGTGAATGGAGAAGACTACATACAACAATGAACTACATGGTCTGTATAGGAAGCCAGATATAATAAGAACAGTTAAGTCTCGTAGACTGCGATGGGCAGGACATGTTGCACGTATGGGGAATGAAAGACGTGCATGGAAGCTTCTTGTAGGAAAGCCAGAGGGAAAACGCCCAGGTGGGTAGGTCAGAATGAGGTGGGAGAACAACATTAACTATGATTTGAGGGAAGTAGATTATACAGGGAATGATTGGAAAGCATTAGCTCAGGATAGGGATGTATGGAGAGCTTATGTCCGCGCGGCCATGAACCTTCGGGTTCGATAGTGCCAGTGAGTTAAGTAAGTAAGAGCAGTAGGTATAGGCCTACTCGCATTACACCTGAGGTTGAGGATATGGTGTTGGAAGCAGTACAACTCTCTCCAGGAACCTCGACGAGAAGAATTGCCACACAAGTGCCTGTACTAAGCCACAGTAGTGTATGGAGAATTTTACAGTGCAATGTACTGTACTCTTACCACCTCCAACGAGTTCAATGTCTCATGATGCGGACTATGTTCCTAGAGTGATGTTTTGTCAGTGGATGCAACAACAGACTGTAGTCAACCCTTGTTTCGCATGTAACATTATATTTACAGACGAAGCAGGATTCACACACGATGGTGTTTTTAATTATCACAATACACATTTTTGGTGTGCTCATGATTCACCACATCACCGTTTCTCACTGGATGTGTGGTTAGGGGTACTAGGTGATCATCCCATTGGGCCACACTTCCTTCCACGAAAACGTAATGGACGGAGGTACCTTAGGTTTCTGCGACGTCATATTCAGGATTGTTTGAGGATGTTCCCCTTCAGGAAACGTCGGAGATTGTGGTACATGCATGATTGAGCTCCGGCACATTTTGCTGCTGCTGGGAGACGGCATCTAACGCGCCAGATACGGCCAAAGATGGATAGACCGAGGCGTGCCTCCAAGTTCACCTGATCTGAATCCTTTGGACTTTTGTATCTGGGGTCACCTCAAGAGCGAAAGTGTCCAGACACACCCGTTAACACGGTTGAAAGAACTGAAGCAGAGAGTTGTACATGCTTGTCAAGAATTCAGAAATGATCCAGGGGTTTTCGAAATAATTCGACATTCATTGCAGAGACGAGCAACTTATTGCATCTAGATGCAAGGAAGACACTTGGAACACATCCTTTAACAGGTAACCCATAAGTGAAGTGAACTGTGAAATGTGAACTAAATGAGATGAAAAATTAATAGTAAATTCAAATTAATTTGTACTAAATAGGACGTTGTTTACAATGAAGTCAATGGCGGCTTGTAACCATAACGTTCCTAATAATCTCGCAAACGCCTCGTTTGCGGACCCATGTTTACTGGGACATTGTTGCTTCTATTATCGTGTACTTTCAGCCATTGTAAGTTTTGCGCCATCCCTTTTTATACACCCTGTATATATACAATCTGGTAGCCGTATTTCTTAGAGAGTCAGTCACTGCAAAATAATGCTCTGGCCTATTCATAATGTTAGAAAGGAGGAGCTTTATTTAATATGATAAACTTATTTGATAAATTCCAGGTGAAACAAGACTGTAAATCAAAGTTCATTGAAACGTGATTGGTCATTGACTCCCATTTGGGGCATGAGTTAAATAGTCATCATTATGTTTTATTATCATATCATTATTCACCGCTGTGGTCTCGAGGTAGCGTGCTACATTGTCACGCAGCGGGCCCGGATTCGATCCCCGGTCGGGGCAGTTTTTCTGAGTGAGGTTTTTATCGGGGTTTTTCCCCACCTGTAAGACAAATGTCAGGAAAACTTTAAGGCCCAAACGGTCCCCGAAATCATATGGCCATCATCCTTATCATTATCATCATCATCATCATCCTTCACCGGTGTGGAAAGCAATGGGAAGCTACCACAACTACAATTCCCTAGTAAAACTGCAAGCATAGCATCAAAATGCTATGACTGCAGTGAAGGACCTGCCTTCGGGCAGAATTACTATGGATGTATCATATCATTATTATTATTATTATTATTATTATTATTATTATTATTATTGTTTCTTGTTGGTGTACCAAAGACAAATGAACAGACAGGTGAATTGAGAAGATTACACAACAATGAACTACGTGGTCTTTATAGGAAGCCAGATATAATAAGAATAGTTAAGTCTCCTAGACGGCAATGGACAGGACATGTGGCACGAATGGGGAATGAAAGCGGTGTATGGAAGCTTCTTGTAAGAATTCCAGAGGGAAAACGCCCAGTTGGTAGACCTGGAATGAGGTGGGAGAATAACATTAATCATGATTTGAGGGAAGTAGTTTATACGGGGAATGATTGGAAAACATAGGGTTGTATGGAGAGCTTGTATCCACGCGGCCATGAACCTACGGGTTCGATAGTGCCAGTGTGTTAGTTATTGGTATTATTATTATTATTATTATTATTATTATTATTATTATTATTATTATTATTATTATTATTATTATTATTATTATTATTATTATTATTATTATTATTATTATTATTATTATTATTATTATTATTATTATTATTATTATTATTATTATTATTATTCAAACTCAGTCAAATTCTGAGTTTATCACCTGGAAACATTGGAACCACAAAAAAATAAATCCGAATTTATCTCTGGTTGTCGGCCTTGGCTGTTCACTTCTTATCTAGAAATTCACGTGTTCTATAACCCAAATATATAATATGTATCAGATGATAAACTGAAAGACGAATTTTCCATCCGAGGGGAAGTTAAAAGCTTTCGGTTCACGTTTCACGATGATTTCGGCAAGTTAAATAACCCTGGGATATGACATTGAAGAGCTTAGGGAAAGAACCGGGCAAGTCACTTTTTTTGTTGAAATGGATTTGATACCATTAGATTTTACATGGAAAGGTCCATCTTTTACAAGTTGAACCAGTAAAAGAAACAGTTTAGTCATCGGTTTATTTCTTTCAAAGTTTGACACACAGGTAAATAAGTAAATATATTGTATAACTAAACTTGATTTTGTAAGTTTCATGGAAAAGTGATTTTTTATCCTGTGCCCTTCAAATCATATCCATGGCAATATTCTTAGATTAGCTTGCCACTTGGCGCCATTTTGAAGAAGTAATTCTTTTCCCATGTTGTGGGTGACGTTTTGAAGCAGTAATTCTCTTCAGGCCCGGTTTTGTAGTAACATTTTGAAGAAGGATTGGTGTCCCAAAAAGAATTACTGGTTCAGGTTGGGTTTTATTTTCGGTAGAGCTGGATTCTCTTCTCAAGTCGAAAGTTGGTACACTGGATAGGAAAACACTTTAAAAATTACTAAAAAAATGTTTCTTGTAGAAATAATTACAAATTTATTCACTTTGTAGGTTCCCAGCAGATTAAGTAAATTTAAGTAGTATTATTCTTCACTATCAATTAAAAAATTATTTTCTTGTCTGGAATCAATTACTCTTGTATTAAATATTACATTTTATCTTGGAGAACTCTTCTTGCTTCTAATCTTTGTGGAAGAAGTTATATGCAGAATGACTAGATAATTCTTTTATAATTCTAAGAATTCCTTCCAGGTAAAATAAAGCTATTATTATAATTATTATTATTATTACTTACTTACTTACTTACTTACTCACTGGCACTATCGAACCCGTAGGTTCATGGCCGCACGGACATAAGCTCTCCATACATCCCTATCCTGAGCTAATGTTTTCCAATCATTCTCTGTATAATCTACTTCCCTCAAATCATAG
Organism: Diploptera punctata; assembly: GCA_030220185.1. Lineage (NCBI taxonomy): Eukaryota > Metazoa > Arthropoda > Insecta > Blattodea > Blaberidae > Diploptera > Diploptera punctata. The sequence goes on along the minus strand of JASPKZ010004336.1, from coordinate 37,791 downwards.
TTAATGTTGTTTCTCCCACCTCATTCTTGGTCTACCAACTGGGCGTTTTCCCTTCTGGCTTTCCTACAAGAAGTTTTCCATGCACGTCTTTCATTCCCCATACGTGCAACATGTCCTGCCCATCGCAGTCTACGGGACTTAACTGTTCTTATTATATCTGGCTTCCTATAAAAGACCATGTAGTTCATTGTTATGTAGTCTTCTCCATTCACCTGTCTGTTCATCTCTCTTTGGTCCAAAAATTTTCCTAAGAACTTTATTCTCAAATACTCGTAATCTCCTTTCCTCTCTTAAAGTAAGAGTCCATGTTTTCACACCCATATAATATAACTGGTAGAAACAATAGTTTTATATATTTCAGCTTAACGTTTTTTGAAAGGAGTTGGGACATCAAAAGTCTCTGCAATGCATAATAGCATGCATTTCCAGAATTGAGCCTATGTTTAATTTCTTTGTGCATCTCATTCCTATTTGTGATTATTGTTCCTAGGTATTTGAATTCAGCCAATTCCTCAAAATTTCCCTCATTTGTCATTAGCTGTCCATTTCCATTATATAATGTATTTCTACGTGTGACCATATATTTAGTTTTACTGATATTTACTTCCAGTCCTAATTTCTTAGTGTTACTCAATAGTGTGTGCGTGTTGGCCTTTAGTATCTCCTCGCTATCGGCCAGTAGTACATCATCAGCATAAACTAACAGCTTATTAATACCATTGAGTTGTAAGCCTTCCTCATTCTCTAAAGATTTAATGGCATGCTCTAGTACAAAATTAAATAGTAGAAGAGATAGTGCATCTCCTTGTCTTAAAAACCCATTCTGGATTTCAAAAGTGTCTGAAAACTGTTTGCCTACACGCACCCTACTCGTTGAGCCATTTAGACACATTCGAATAAGTCTAACTAACTTTTTAGGAATTCCCAACTCCAGCAGGATACTATATAACTTCTCTCTCTTAATTGAATCATATGCTTTTTTGAAGTCTACATATAGTTGATGTACAGTACCATTATATTCCCATTTCTTATTATTATTATTATTATTATTATTATTATTATTATTATTATTTCCCATTTTTCCCTCCAGTACCGGGTCATTGCCGGTAAATTGTAGGTCTAAAAACAACATCTAATCTGAAATGTTTTTCTCCTTTCAGAGTTTTCGGCATAAAATGAAACATACTTAAAATTCTAAAACAAATATTTGATTTGAAATAAATATACATATCAAAATTTAAAAGAAAAATGGAGAAACAACATATCGAATTTTATATGCCGTATCCACCATTCTACTATAACTACAGAACCGTGCAGCATCTTCTGGATGATTCGGAAACGACCGGGCTGAACTCTGACATCTATGAAACTCAGGATATGCTCAATTATCCGGTTGACCAACAACCTACTCTCAAGGAACTGTTCCGAAGCCGACGTCTTCCCACCAGAGGCCCCAACAGGCGCGTGAAACGAACGTCTGCGCCAACCACAGCTGTAGGCCAGTATCAAGAACCTATTTATTATGAGAATTATCACAACAGCCGAAAGAAGAGATCAGCACCGCTTATTCACCATCACAGAGTTCCCGTTACCAACGATCCTTACCCTTGCAACAGGTGAGTCATGCAATACAAAACATTCAAAACATTGTTACATTTACATAAGTCTATTTAACGTGCATTTGCAGTACAGAGAGTGTTTCAAAAGAGATGGTGCAAAATGTATAGATAAGAAATAAAAAAAGTAATAGAAATTAAAATATCAGTAAAACATGGAACCCAAAATTAACCGGTTACCTTTTTTTTTTCCTTGTATTCCTGAACCTTCAATGGCCTAAGCCTCTCCTTTGTTAGGAGTTAGTAGACCAAGTTAATTTTAGTTACGTTTATTTACCCATATGTGTCATGAATGGTATGGCGGTCAACACACCGACCCACCCATGAGACATCTAGCAGGCAACAAGGTATTACTAGATGATGAGGTAAGTAAAGTTTGCTTAGAGGCATTTTTATTCACACTTAAGGATCTTTTATGAGCCAGAAAATCCTCAGGCTCGGGACCCATGACTTAAACACTCTCCTGGAGAAATTGTTCCTTGGATTTTTCCATCGTAAAAAAAATTAATCGACCCCAGTCGGGTTTAAGCCCACGACCCTCGGGACCGGAGGCAAGGAGCATAACCAACAAGTCCATCGCGGCCAATTATTTCCCTGAATACCAAGTACTACGGTAATTCCAAAAAAGGGACACACCTTTTACGAGTGAGATAAAAACCTTATTGCCAGACACTCGTAAAGTGATGAATCCATGAATACCTACTTATGAACAGAGTTAATATGCGTTAATTAAATAAAAATAAAACTATTAAAGTTTTATATGATTTTCGTATTTATTAAAATACATTTTTTTTTGTCTACTGCCACAAGGTTGTCTTTTATCAATTTTCTGGTTTTCTCCCCTGGCATTGGCGAATTGTTAATCCATTCTTAGGTTGCGGCACCTGGAAGGCAGAGTTTACGTACTACCCCGATCATATGGTGAATGATAATGAAGCGCCAGGAGAGTTCTCAATCTAAAACTTAACCTAAATTCAAGATCATGGGCAACCATAGAAATAATTCCCTTTAAGGAAAAATTCCTATAGTTTGACTGGGAATCGAACCCGGGACCTCATGAACTGTAGTCAGAAACGCTAACCACTAACCCATGAGGCTGGTCTAAAATACAAATTCATTACAGCTATTTCAGTACTTTGTACCTCTTCTTCAGACGAATACCATGATTACAAATGAATTTGGTTTGTTATATATATATTATTTGCAATCATGGTATTCATCTGAAGAGAGTACAAAGTACTGAAACAGCTGTAACGAATTTTTATTTTAATAATAAGTATGAAAATCATGTAAAACTTTAACAGTTTTATTTTTATTTAATTAACATAAAAATGTATTTTCATCAAGTAAACGCCAAATCAATTTATTAGTTAATATGCGGACCAATATTCATTGCTCGCCCTGGGTTTTGTAGTTATTTTTGTTTGCACTTAATTCTGTGCTTGTTTCGTGATTGATAAATAAATATAAGAATATTTCTATTGCTGGAATTGTAATACTTACAAGGGAGCTATCAGAATACAACGGTACATATCTGAAACTTTGAAGGTGTCATCCATGCTCTATATAATAATAATAATAATAATAATAATAATAATAGCTTTATTTTACCTGGCAGATTTAAGGCCTTAAGGCCTTGTCTATCACTCAACCAGGTTTAAAAAAATACAAACAAAAAATAGTCTTAAATCTAAATTACAATATATATATATATATATATATATATATATATATATATATATAAACGATTACAAGTTATGAATACAATACAATTAATATTTATAATGTATTTTGATTTACTCTAAATTTAACGAATTAAATATATAATATGTACAATATATATAAAAAACAGGAAAAGATTAATGACATAGTATAAAATTAAATAAATAGAGAAAAATTAATTATTAGACAACAGGTAACTGTATAAGCGTGACTTAAAGGTACCAAGTGTGCGGCAACCCCTGATATCTTGAGGAAGGAGATTCCAGGAGCGGGCAGAGGCTACTGTGAAGGAAGTAGAATAGGAGGAAGTGCTATGAAGAGGAATTGTTAGCAGACTGCTATCTTGTGATCTAGTGTCAATATTGTGGTAAGAGGATAACTTCTCAAATCTAGACGCCAGGTAAGTAGGGATGTAGGAATTCAGAAGCTTGAAAAGTAGTGAAAGAGAGTGCAATTTACGTCTGTCAGTAAGACGGAGCCAAGAGAGGTTATTAAAGTGTTCGGAAATATGGTCATAACGGCGGATATTGAAAATGAATCGAACGCAAGCATTATGAACACGCTGCAGTCTCTGCGACAAGTCATAGTTTAGATCATTATATATAATGTCACAATAATCGAAGTGTGGTAACACAAGATTCTGCACAAGGATTTGTTTTAACGAAACTGGGAGAAAATTCTTTAAACGTCTAAGATAATGTAAGATGGAGAAAGTCTTTTTACATATGTGTTTCACTTGTGTTTGCCAGGTTAAATTTGCGTCTAGATGTAGTCCAAGATCTATTACTGAAGAAGAATAAGGGATAATTATATTATTTATAGTAATGTTTGGTAGTGTAGATATGTCAAAGGTTGTAAGCAGTCTTTGTTGTCCCATTAGAATTACTTGTGACTTGTTAGGATTTAGATTTAGACCGATACTTGAAGACCAGTTAAAGATGGATATGAGATCGTCATTCATTTTTGTCAAGCTGTTATAGAGAGAATGAGGAGGTGAATGTAGGTAAATTTGGAGATCATCAGCGTAGAGGTGATAACGGCAGTGCTTTAGTACAGTTGGCAAGTCATTTATGTAGATTGAGAAAAGAAGAGGTCCGAGAACACTGCCCTGGGGGACTCCAGCCGGCACGTTGCGCCAAGACGAAGATCTAGAGTTTAATGAAACGTATTGTTGACGACCGTGCAGGTATGAGTCGAACCAGGATACAGCGCTGTCAGACAAGTGTAGGTGCTTGAGCTTTATCATAAGTAAGTCGTGGTCTACTGTGTCAAAAGCTTTGCTGAAGTCAAGTAAGGTTAAAGGAGTCAATTGACGTCTGTCCACGGCTTCACGAATATCTTCAGTAATTTTTAGCAAAGCTGTGGTTGTGCTATGACCATATCTAAAGCCGGATTGATAAGGATCAAGGAGGTGATTTTCTTGGAGATATTCAGTCATTTGCTTATGTACAATATGTTCCAGGGCTTTAGATAATGTCGGAAGGATGCTAATCGGTCGGTAGTCATTACAGTTAGTAGGTGTACTTATTTTTGGTATAGGCCGAACTCTAGACTGTTTCCATACAGTAGGGAAGATAGAAGTTATAAGGGAAGCATTAAAAATATGAGTCACTGTGGGTAGTATAATGTCAATGATTTTATTTAGCATTAAAATGCTGATGTTATCTGTTCCTTGTGCATTGGATTTAATCCGCTTGAGTGCTTTTTTAACGTCTATAGGCGAAATGTCGTTAAAGTAAAATTTATCTCTTCCTATATGGGGGGATGGGGATAAGTCTTTAAGAATGTCTATTTTAGTCTTGTTGTCTGGAGGTGTCATGGGTATTGAGGTAAAATGTTCATTTAAGTCATCTACAGAAATGTCTATAGAGTCAGTTGAGGGATTCAACTGTCTAAGTCCCATTGCACGGAGATTTCGCCAAGTGTCCCGTGCACTTATTTCAGGTCCGATTATACTGTGGGCGTGTCGTAGTTTGGCATTGCGTATAGTTTGTGTAGTTGTGTTTCTAAGTTGTTTGTACAGTTGCCAGTTCTCGTCATTTTTATGTCGTCTGTATGTTCGGTATGCTTTGTCTCGTTTTGACATAAGTTCACGTATTGAGTCATTCATCCAGGGTGCAGGGGGCGGGAAAATCGTCGGGTTTTTACTGGTGCATGTCTATCATATAGTTGTAATATCAGTGTATTAAATGTGTCTACTTTTTCATCAACTGATCTAAGATTCCATATTGTGTACCAAGGTAGTTCTAAAGCGTCTGATTTTAGTTTAGTATCGTCTATGTTTTGTAAATTTCTGTACGTAATCAATTTAGAGCGTCTTTTAGGACATTGGAGTGAGTATTCTACGAATACAATGTCATGAGCAGATATGCCGGGAGCAGGAATTTGTCCATATGACAGTACTTTCTGTGGATGTGTAGTCACTATTAAGTCCAGTAGAGTGTCGGTATTAGCAGTATGATGTGTGGCAGAGAAAGGAACAATTGTCATATTTAAGCTTTGGAACATATTTTTAAGTTGTATGGCTGGTGAGTCAGTCTGAAGAAGATTTGTATTAAAATCGCCTGCGACAATAACGTGTTCATAATGAGGTAATGAATCGTTCAGAGCGTTTTCTAGATCCGAAAGGTGCCTTATTTTTGGAGGTTTGTATACAATGCATAAGAGACATTTTTTTAGACTGGCTTGAATTTCTACGAATAAGAACTCGGGGCGAGCGGAATATACAGAAGGGGACTTGTGGACAATTCTTGGATTAAGCTCATTTGATATAAAGGCACAAACTCCTCCACCTCTTTTATCTATTCTGTCATTTCTGAGCAATGTATATCCGTCTAGGTGAACAAGGGACGAAGGTATGGAAGGGGTCAGCCAGGTTTCCGAAATTAAAATGGCGCTCAGTCCAAGAGATGAAAATATGGTTTCAAACTCATCAAAGTGGGACAGAATGCTTTGTGAATTTACGTGAGCGATTTTAAGTGATGATTTATCAATAGAAAATGCATTCTTAAGTAGACTAGTAGTATTTGTTGTTGGAGGGGATGGTTGGGATTGAGGAATGTTGCTACCTGCGTTAAAAGTTGTCTGCACAATAAGAGGGTGATTGGAGAAGGTGAGTGAGTCAGAGGTTACAAACAAGTCTTCATTTGTCAGCTCAATGTTGCCAATAGCAGAAAGTAAAAATAAACTATGTACTGTAATAACTCTAATAAAATTAAAATAATTTAGCTAAACAAAGAACTTAAAAAATTAAAATAAAACAAGTAAGTTGTCCTAAATAAAAAATAATAAACTTAAAACTTACCTAAATTAGAAATAAATTAACAATATAATTGTTAGCAAAGAAAAGACAAAGTAAACATATTTTACACTCAGGTCCTATCTAGTTGATATCCGTAGAAGATCTAATTTTGCGTTTTTCGCCATTTACTTTAGCTATGACGGCACCGTCCATTGTCCATACATTTTGAATACCGTATTTCTGTATACTCTCTTGTAGCAGGCGATAGCGACACTTCGTTAGGTCCTCGCGAACAGTGACCCCACTTCCTTTCAACTTTTTCTTGCTTAGAAAAACTTCACTGCGCTTGCGGTAACTAACAAATTTCACTATTATAGCCCGCGGTCTTTCAGCATTACTAACACCAACACGGTGACTTCTGTCAATGTCAGTCACTGATAAATCGACACCGATTTTTTTGGCCACCTCGATGGCTTTCTGGTCAGTGTCCTCTCCGGCCTCTTCTTTTACACCAAAAATCCTGAGGCATTGACGTCTCTGGTATTGTTCTAAGTCGTCTATTTTATTTTCCAACACCTCAATCTTTCTGTCTTTTTCATCGAGGGTCTTTTTCAGATCCTCAATTACTTTAGTGTTGTCCTGGATGGTCTTCTGCAGTTCCGCCACTACCTGGTCCCGCAACATGGACACAAACACCTGCAGAGTGCCGGGATCCTGTAGCGCCTCTTTCACCACACGTTTCACAGCTTCCTCCGTAGAACTTGTCGAATCGTTGTTAGAATTACGTGTGTTTTTACCCATGTTGTTAAATGTACACACTTTTGACACTAACTAATATAAATTTAAACTTAATCTCACTACGAATATACAACTTTAGCTATGAAATAACGAAGGCACCTGCTGAAAAATAACTTAAAACCTGGAGCGTAAATTGTGCGTGTTAGTAGCTAGCCGCCATGACAGTCAAGTATAAAACCGGTGCGGCGTATAACTGTAAGTACCCGAAAATAAGTAAAGAATCTGTAGTAACATGTAGGGATAATTACCGGGACGTGAGTGAAGGAACTGTGCAATCCTGACGACTGGATTCCTGCACTGCGTACGTACAGGTAAGCAAGTTATCAGGTAAGCAGGGCTAATACGGAATTTTCTGCAATTTTCCAAATGGTCGGCACAACATTTTCCAGACTTCAACTCGGGACCTTGCAGTTATTCGTCGCAGCTAAATTTTGGTTTACGTGTTTTATATAAAAAATTGATGACGCCATCAAATATGTTTTAGATATGTTCCGATGTGAGTACATTAGCTTCCTTGTTAGTATTCAGCGAGTCCCAACTAGTATAAATATTAATTCGCAACCTGTTAATTTTCATTACAACTTTTAAAGTTATCTTAATTTTTATTTTCCGCCTCTACATTTTGAACTATCTCTTTTTAAACATGCTGTACATAAACTATAAACAGTGGTGTTCTGGGAACAACCATTTCCAGATTTCACATGCACGTAATTGAAACTTTATTGTGTTTAGAATATTAATTAGAAATAATTTGAAAAAAAATACTAGTTAAAGATAAAGAAATAAGTTATAAATTCAGTAATGTTTCATCAAAGTCGGAAAGCTGTAGTTTTAGAAATAAAATAAGTTTTTTTTATTTCGGAATTTATCCACAAACAATGGTTTACCATCACCTCATGAAAGTAGATTAAGGTATGGTTTAAAATGAGATGGTTAGGAACAAAGGCATAAGTGACTTTTTTTTCGCAAGAACGAGTTTGGTGCATAATTATATTCTTACAGTATAATTTTATATAGTGACAAAGTGTATATGCTAGGAGTTGATAAATAATGATTGTTGTAATTTTCAATTACCTATGATTTCCTGACACAACTTCAACTTTAAACCTGTTTTCTCAACATTACATAACTTGCAGTTATACCCCTTTGCTTCTAACCGCCTCAAATGTGACTGATAGTTACAGTAAAATAGGTAGACCTACTAATATACATATATAAATTGTTAGACTGGCAACATGCCATTCTCTACAACGCTGAGCGCTGGCGCGATAATTCATCGCTGAAGTGATGCGTCGTGTGTTTGAACTAGCCTACTTGAATTCCGAACGCACTTTGCCGGCGTTTCCAAAAAATACAGAAGCTATTATCCGTACTCATTGGTGTAATTGCTAAAAACAACGAAGATTTGATGACAAAATGTCGGCAAAACAGCACTTATTTTCTAACTTCAGCAAATTTAACAACGGAATTTTTATTTAGTTTTGTTGCAAATCATCGTGTTCTATATGTTATGAGCATGAAGGATTACAGAGATACACAGAAGAAAGATTTTGTTGTGATTTGAACATAGTCCGATTCCTATTGAGGGTCTTTCACTTTTCAGCGGTTGCCATTTTACCAGCCGGCTGCTGGCCCTTCACATCCACATGTGTCAATCACAGAGGTAGATGATGAACAGTGTAGGGGTGACATGTGGTTAGCATGTCGAGTCCCCCAGCCGTTATAGCTGGTTCCTCAACCTGGAGCCGCTACTTATTGTAGCTACCCAATTGCCTCACGATGCTGGGTGGGCACCGGTCCCATACTGGCCGAAATACCATGAGAAAATATCTTCCCCCATGGAGACTCGAACCAGCGCAAGTCCCGTACCTCTGCGCCAAGGCTTCCTACCTTAATCGCTCGGCTACGGCGTCGGAACTTGAAGATAGTCAAGAATTAATTAGAAGCTGTAAGTCTTCTACTCTATCGCTAGGGGATGTTATGAATAGAGTGCACGTCCATAAATGTCGCCTTACTATTAATTCAAAACGTGATCAAACGCGCTGAGGCGCAAATTTGAAGTATTCTTAAAATTTGAGATATTATCATCTATCATATGTTTGTCATTATTTAAAAGCCAGAAGAGGTAATCTCAAACCTTTCTTAACATTTCTCCTTTCCGTTCGGCGAACTTCAGAATAATTTGTTCTATTATTTTCCATCGACCTACATCTTATGATGCTGTTGCTCTAAGTAATACTACTGGGTACTAATATTTCATAATATTTTTAACGTTTTGCAAAGGTACTTAGCATTTTTTAAAGAATATATGTTTTATAATTGTATCTATGTAGCGCAAATTAGGGCATTTTCCTCTCAAATGATTTGTTCAAAGTTCTATAGAATTTAAGTTGAGCATGCGCGAAACCATATAAAATTATATCGCACCAGATAGTAGGAACATATCTGTGAATTCCAACATTCGTTCAATTAAAATTCAAAACCAATCTTTTTAAATAAAATAAATGTCGCATTCAGCTTCAATGTTTTAGGTTCGCGATGGGTCAAATAGGGTGTACATAAGATTAGGTTTATATAGTTTACTTTACTAAATAATATTTGTTTTATGTAATTTATTTTCATTAGGTTATGCAGAGGGACAAGGTTTTGTAAACATCCATTTTTTATAAACACGTTTTCGGAATTTATTACGAAAGTGGTCATTTCGACTTCCCAGCGGTTTATCTGGCGATAATTCCATAAACATAAACGATGGACGATATTCGCTCCGTTTAAAACCAGTATCAGCCCCGAAACAATAAGCGTCGACGCTATAGCGTCGTCGCGATATACGCTGTACCAAAACTTTAAAGTTTTCACATTTCGAATTTGATTAGAATCAATTTTCCTTCAATTCCCATTATTGTCCGAGCCTAAATGAATTTTATCCAAATAGCAAGAAAACTTAGAACAAACGTGGTAATACTACTTTTATTCAATGCCACCAGTTTATCATTTCAACATTTCTGGTAATTCTCTCCTAGCATTGCCGTAATTGTAACCCCCTTCTGTGGTTGTGGCGCATGGAATGTGGGATTATTACGCTGCCCCCAATGATATAATTGGGTGATGAAGTTGGTAATGATGGGGCTGCGGCGCGTAGCGTAGTGGTTAAGGCACTTGCGCAACAAGTCGGAAGGTCGAGGGGTCAAGTCCCGGTGGGGTCAGGATTTTTAAAAAAAGCTGACGCTAAAAACCTTCTGGCGGCACTATGCGCCTCGTCGGGGGCGACTCAGCCTCTAAAACGGAAATGAGTACAAGCACGCTTGTTCTGGGGTAAGGGTCGGGCGCGTCACGCAGGGCTGACAAACCCGGCTGACATCAAGTGCGCGATTGTCTAGAAAAAGTGGGAGGCCTTACCGCTCCTACTACCCCAAGGGCCTCCCGAGGCCTGTTGTGGGATCACTTTACTTTTAAGTTGGTAATGATGCGCCATAAGAGAACTTAATCCTAAACTTAGCCTAATTAGATAAATATGATATTGGTGATAATGAGAGCCAGATGTTAAAATTAATCAATTGATTAATTAATTCGAAAGTATTTACATTTCAAAGAATAAGAAATCAATTAGGTTTAGTATATGGATAAGTGATGCTGTATTCAAATGAACTTCGAATTAAATAATTTAATATAAAATATAAATAGAGTAAACCACATTAAAGTTTAAAAAAGGCTGCACTGGTTTGGACATGTGAATATAATGCAAAAAAACTTGTAAAAAGAAATATACAAATGGAAACCAATATGCACAGCTGGATGCCCAAAAAGCCGATGACATCATAAAATATGTATCAAAAATTAAAATTAAAAACTGGCCACTCTGTATCCAAAATAGAACTGAATGGAGAAAAATAGTTGAGGAGGCCAAAACTTCATTGAAGTTGTAGGACCTACTAGAAGAAGAAAAAGGTATGGATAAGCTAGTTTGTCCAGTATAGGTCCGATCCTCACCCAGCATCGCCAGTAATTTGAGTAGCTAAACAATTATTGCATCCTGTTTTAAGAAAACTAGCTATAATAGCTGGGGACCCAACATTCCGACTATATCTCACTCCTACAGGCTACTAGCTACGACCGCATATTCACTTTGGTGATTGATGCATGTGAACGTGAGAGGAGTTACCGGCTGGTAAGGCAACTGCTTCTAGTCCTGTGCCCATATGGAATTTAGATAACCTATAAACATAAATCTATACAAAAATTTATTTTGGTAAATAATGTTGACTTACGCAATTTTTATAAGAAAAATTTCAATTGAAAATATGTACAATCAACGTTATGTTTGGTCTCTTTCTCTTCTCCTACGACGTGGCAGTAACACCTATGCTAGTATTATTTTTGGAATCTGTTTTCCGTAATTTTTTACATGACCGTAACATTTTAATTGCTTGTTTTTTATGAAATCTTATATTGAAGTTTTGACATTTATCCTTTATTTAATTACACTGTTTCTTATTTTATCTCTTCGAAAAATTCCAGCTGATCGCCTGCAAATTTTATTTCTGCGAAATTTAATTTACTTATTGTTCTAAATTTTAATTCTCATGGATTTTTTACTAATAATAATTGAATAATATATCAGTGGCGTGCATTCGACCCCAGCTACCCCAGCACTGCTGGGATAATTAGTATATTCATAATTTTGGATTAAAATAAAATAATACAATTGCCAAATTTTATTCAAATCAATTATGCGTGAACATTAAAATTCAAATTTTCCGCCGCCCCAGCAGATATCTATCACATTCGGCTTAGCGAAGCCTTCTGCATTCTCATTATTCACATAGAGGAACACACACAGTGTTTCCACTGTGTTATCTCTACTAACACCAGCAATTACGATACAGATGAGTTCACGCATGCGCATATAATGTAGCTGCCTACTAAGGCCAGCGATAACCGCACTAGATGAAGCTTGTTTCTAAACCGTAGATTTATTGTTGAATTTCTGGCGTTCGTCTCAATTCGAAAAAATGTATAAGTTAATCGATAACCATAGGTCAAATGAAGTTTTGACCTAACAATTATTGAGGAATTATTTTGATGAAGAAATGTTATTCGATGATGCTACAAGATAAACGTGATCGGCTGTTTATGAATGTTCTAGGCTTATTATATCAACAATACAATCATTCGAAATAATATTTTTATATCATAATATTTAATGTATGCTAGTTATATTTTGGGGCACGCCGTAGCGTAGTGGTTAAGGCACTGAGCTACAAGCCGGAGGGTCGAGGGTTCAAGTCCCGTTGGGGTCAGGATTTTTAAAACTGACCCAAACCCTCTGGCGGCACTATGGCCCTGGGGTCGACTCAGCCTCTAACGGAAATGAGTACCAGACGCTTGTTCTGGGGGTAAAGGCGGCCGTCACGCAGGGCTAACAACCCGACTGACATAAAGTGCCGATTGTCTAGAAAAAGTGGGAGCCTTAACCTCCTACTACCCCAAGGGCCTCCGGGCCTGTTGTGGGATCACTTTACTTTTTTTTTTTAGTTATATTTTACAAAACACAAAGAAGCAATATAAAATAAAATTATATGGTTAGTTATACAGGTAAATGTGATTTTAAAATGAATGTGGGTGACTGTAACTTATGTTATAAGACCGTACTGTTATGGTGCATTCATAGAAACACATTTACAATTTAATAGTTGCCCCGAAAACAGATCTAAGTCGTAAACTGCTACTCATGACTTGGCTAACTTATTCCGCCATTTTGTTACACATAGATCACTATTCGCTTGAATGTCAACTTTTAAAAATAAATAAAGATAGTTTTACATGCACCATGTCGTGATATTCTCCGGATATGTCACCAATATACTGAAAACTCAATTTTCAAATTTTTGTGAGTTAGATCTCTTTTCGGGGCAACTATTCAATTATAAATGCTCTTATTATTTATCAACTGAACAATTTAGAATAGAAAATGTTACAAAATATAAAACATTTTTGTCCTATTAACTAATTCAATGGCACTATCGAACCCGTAGGTTCATGGCCGCGCGGACAGCTCTCCATACATTCCTATCCTTAGGTAATGTTTTCCAATTTTCATGGATTACCTATTATCATTAGGGTTATAACTTTTTTACAACCTCAATTTCCTGTATCGTAATCTGATTAAACTTTTACCTCTGTACGAAGAATGGACTAGTCATTTTAATATTCCTCATTAGTGGAGTCCGTCCTGAAAACCGAATGGGGGTCTATTTTAACTCCAGAAATTTTTACCCCAGTGGGTCCCATGTCCGCGTTTCTTGACGGTTGTATTTTTACGATTAAAGATCGTCACTTTTTTGGCCAAGGTACTTTTTCCGTCTGACTTATCGCCTTCGACCTGTCCGGTATATGTAATCCTTTCGGGATCAAAGCTACCGCCGGCAAAGACATTTTCGTCATACAGCTGGGGTAATTGCTGTGATCATCGTACGCCTCTGTAATACATATTAACAAGAGCTAACGACTTATCGGTTAACATATAGCCCTACATATACTGATTTTACGTCATAATGTTTACATCTATCGCTTTTTTATTGCAGAATGTAATTATGATAACGAAATTAAATTGATATTCATATGAAATTAATTAAATTATAGCTGCAACTTAACACGCGTCAAACGAAACCAGATTCACAACATGGTGACAGGAGCAAACATCCGCCTCCATTTCCGTTTTCACTACCTCCAATGCTGTGAGGTAGGACTTTACCAGTCCATTTTGGCCTGTGTACTTATACAACTTAAGTAAAGTGAAATAGTGCACTATTAGAGTAATTAGAATATTTACTCTAATACAAGTCCCTATCGCATTATTTTTTATTGTAAAACCAAATAAAAATAATTGATTCAAACATTGGTCTCGTATAAAAATAGAGAGTGCTATTTAGCCTACTTAACCAACGTAAATAGCACTGTCACTACAATATAAATATCCATAATTTTGAGTAAACTGCATTTTGACATATCGGTAATCAACACTCATTCTTACCGCATTGTGAAACGCCTCTTCCCTCTTATTGTTGGTGGATAGGATGGTACCTTCAATCGCTTTCTAGAAAGCTTAAATAACAATTAATATACTATTCCAGGAATAAATTAATATATGTAATTGTATTTTTTTATTAAATGCTTGGGGATTCTACGCCGCAACATAAATTAATACAACGAAAAACATACAATTTATTATATTTGAAGAGAAAAATTTTCGCCTACACCGAGACTCGAACCCGGAACCTTTGGCTTACCGGGCCAAATGCTCTACCAACTGAAAATTTTTCCCTTCAAATATAATTTATCTTTCAGTGAGAAATGTTAAATCAATAATAAAAACATCATTAGAAGCCTTACTAGCTTTAAAAAGTAATGTTAAATTCCCAATAAATGTCTTCTTAACTAAGAAGCCGCCATTTGCAAAGATAGAAGCAATGGTTTCAAAAGCATTTGGCGAGAGGGAATTACAACGTATATAAGAGAAAAATTTGCATCTATATCGTAACTGGCCTCGGAAGCTCAGTTGGTAGAGCATTTGGCCCGGCAAGCCAAAGGTCCCGGGTTCGAGTCTCGGTCTAGGCGAAAATTTTCTCTTCAAATATAATTTATCTTTCAGTGAGAAATGTTAAATCAATAATAAAAATACAATTTATTGTTGCAGTGTGTGAATAATTGCCTGTGATAAACATATTTGTTCATTTTTCCTTAAAAAATGTGAAAAATGGCTTAAAATAAAGTGTAAAGTTGAGCTCAAAGTAACCTAAAATCAGCATGTTTGCAATGTAAAATGTATTTTTGTCATTTCTCAGATAGTGTAGTCAACTTATCACAAAAACCACGAAGCAACAAGAGAACGCTAAACTAATCTAGTGCACTAACTCGCCCATTTACTCAACCTAGCTTGCGAAAGTAACACTAACTTGCCCATTTTCTCACCTTAACTTGCCCACTAATGTAGGTGGGCTCTTGGAATAGAATATCCTTGAACGTGAGCAGACATGTTGGAAACTGGCTCTAGCGGGAACATGTGTTATTACATTCGCCAACATGACTCTAAAAGTCAGTTGTTCCCCGTTCGAATATTCACTGGTAGCATGGAATAACCAAATGCTTTACACATGTGATAGCCTTATGGCGGCTCGCAGGCCTAATCCGATCCGTGAGTTCGATTCATCCGGCTCGGAGATACAAATGTATAATTTGTTATTTTTTTAGCTTAATGCGTAAAATTTGAGTTCATCTGGCCATAATATTTTAATGAATCTGTATTCATAACGATAAATATGCTTGCGATCGCAGATATTTCGCAGTGTATTACTTACAATGACTATTTAACTCATGCCCCAAATGGGAGGCAATGACCAATCACTTTTCAATGATTTCTGTTTTACAACCAATCAGAGTCGTGTTTCACCAAATATTTATCAGTGTTATAATTACCATATTAAAGAAAGCTCCTCCTTACAATTTTGCGTTCCTTTGGCAAAAAATAGTATGATCTGGTTGCAGTGATAAACAAATGAAGCAGTAGAAGCGTACCTACCGTTTCTCATTCGTTTTCAAACATCGCCGTTTACATTAAATATATAAATATTTTAAAATAACTATAGTTAAATAATGATTTGTGAGTAAACAGCTTAATTTTATTCGTTAAATAGTCCTAACAAATGCCACTCTTGATTTCCAAATTCTCTAGATAAATTCACTCCTCACTTCGTGAGTCGTGAATTTATCGATAATTTGGAAATCACTCGTGGCATTACTTATGAGAATTTTTCGAATTGTATTGGCAACATTGTTTACACTCCTCTATCACTGGACCGCATGCTTCACCAGCAGACAGTATCGACAGCAAGGTGATGTTGGCAGTACTGTGAAATAATACAACAGGTCATCAGTTGCATTCCTACCAATTTGTTAGCAATATGTTTTCAAAATTTAGGAAAGTAGACAGTGAAAATCGTAGTTTTAAAATGTAGAATGGGAATTTGACTATTTTTAATAAAAATAAAACAGTTCAATGCAGGCTTTCACGGCCGGTAATCATAATGTTGAGTGATTCCGGGTTATGTGGCCGTGGTCCATAGTTGGTGTTGATACCAGACGTTTCGCCCTCAACTGCGGAGGGCATCTTCAGTGGCGAGTGCTTCTAGGCGTGTTTCCTGGTCGGAAGATCTACTTAGAGTGAGCGCTGTGGACGTAGAGAACGTTGTATTAGTGGTGGGTGCAGGGTGAGTGGGCGTGGCTCTTGATGATTGGCTAATGGTCGTCTCCTTGTTGTCACTGGTGTTAATGGATTTATTTTCTAGTGTATGAAACCAGGCCTTAGACAGTTTGATATCTTCCTCTTTTTTGTTAATATTTCCCTTATGCTTGTATATTTCTATAGCCTCTCGGTATAATCTAGGGAAATAGTAGGAAGTTGTGGCTAAAACTTGTGTATCGTCGAATAGAATCTGGTGTCCATTCATAATGGCATGTTCTGCTACAGCTGATTTATCCATTTCTCCTTGTCTGCAGTTTCTTTTATGTTCTGATAAACGGGTGGCTATACTTCTTTTCGTGGTCCCTATAAGAGGAAGGTATCAAACTGTCTAAGGCCTGGTTTCATACACTAGAAAATAAATGCATTAACACCAGTGACAACAAGGAGACGACCATTATCCAATCAGCAAGAGCCACGCCCACTCACCCTGCACCCACCACTAATACAACGTTCTCTACGTCCACAGCGCTCACTCTAAGTAGATCTTCCGACCAGGAAACACGCCTAGAAGCACTCGCCACTGAAGATGCCCTCCGCAGTTGAGGGCGAAACGTCTGGTACCAACACCAACTATGGACCACGGCCACATAACCCGGAATCACTCAACATTAAAAAATAAAACATTTTAATGCTTTGTTTGTCTAAAGGTTTTGAGTGAACATATTGAAGTAGTAATAGAGTTACGTACATTAAAAGAGTAAGTAAAAAGTTAATTATTGTCAACTCAGAAATAATTAAAAGAAAAGTAACCTATTTAATAATTCCCCAAAAGTTGAACTAAATCGAATTCATAAATATGTCTCCTCATATAACACTATATCACAAACCATTAGAAGAAATATGGTCGTTCTTATGAGCCACACAAATAGTGATCAAACAAATAAAAACTGAATCAGTAGAAAAATGTACTTTGTAAAGTATGTGGAAAATACAGCAATGCATATATATTTACTTCCTATGTAGTTACTTATTAACAGAGAGCAGAATCTGTTCCACAATGTCGATGGCTGACTTGTATTGGTCACCAATTTGCGGACCGCGGTCCGGATCCGGACCCTGGGGCTATGATTTCCGGACCGGTTAAATATCGAATTAATACAAATTTTTAAAACCGGTTAAACACTGAATAAAACCAGTTTACTAAATGTCATGTTATGATAGTATTATTGTTGGCTCGGGTGGCAGTACTTCTTATGGTCTGAGATTTGACTGAAGATAAACGGGATTCCGTTTCAAACCTGGTGTCGTGAAAAACACAAAATGTGTGAGGTGAGATATTTGAATATTACTCTGACCATATGTTAAGTTGATCATAAACTTATTAATAATTATTAGAATTAATAACTATGTACTACTGTGCTGTATCCTTTTACTATTTACCAAGTGTTTTGTTTAATTTGTGCAATTCATACCCATAACATAATTTAAATAATTCTTCTTCTCATCTTCTTCCTTCCAAGTATTAGGCCAAGGCCTGTTACGAACCTATAGAACATTTTCCCTCCAGCGTTTCATAGGACGGCCCAGTGATCTTCGTCCTCTTGGTATATAATTATAAACAGCTTTGGGGATCCGATTTGAACTCATTCTTTCTAGATGGTGTTTCCAATTTAGTTGGTACTGGTTAATATATTCCAAAATTGGCGTAGTCTTCAATTCTTTTAAGATATCGGTGTTCCTTTTCCGATCCCATCTGGTGTAACCCGCTGTTCTGCGCATGAATCTCATTTCACAAGCCGTTATTCTGCTTTCATGTTGTTTTTTAGTGTCAGAAACAAAAAAGAAATTACAAGGCACCAAAGAAACTCAAAATTATATTCAGTTTTATAGTGGTGTAAAAAACCATATTCATGCACAAGCAGGAGTAGCCGTTATGATTCATAAACGATTTAGAAATTCTATACATAGCTATACTTTTTGGAATTAAAGAATAATTCAAATCCGAATAAATTATCTCTAGGATACTTAACAGTGATAGGTATAATTTAAATAATTTCCTTATAATATTCATTACGGTACTTAATAAAAGCTTCATGTGTTTAATCAACTGTGCTTCCGGACCTCCACTGATTTTACTACTTTGAAAATGGACCTCCATGAAATCTAATCGGTGACCCCTGGTATAAATTATACAAGAATGCTCGCGAGGGGGTGGGATGGCGTGTAATACATAGCTGCATACCTACCGGACTATGAAGAGAGCTCGGTCGTGTAGAAAAACAGACGCAGTAAACAACGTTTCATTTAGTAGAAAAAGTCGAGTTATTGTAGAGTGTGTCAGTAGACGATATCTGCACGTACCTGATCTTGATTTCAGTGAAATGCCACCCAAATGAAAACGTATGTGGTGCGATAGCGCAACCTTTATCTTAAAACGAAGCAATGCAAAACCTAAGTATATTTTATCACATTATACACCTTATATCACAATAATGTTATTATCATAAGTAATGCCACGAGTGATTTCCAAATTATCGATAAATTCACGACTCACGAAGTGAGGAGTGAATTTATCTAGAGAATTTGGAAATCAATAGTGGGATTTGTTAGGACTATTTAACGAATAAAATTAAGCTGTTTACTCACAAATAATTATTTAACTACAGTTATTTTAAAATATTTATATATTTAATGTAAACGGCGATGTTTGAAAACAAATGAGAAACGATAAGTACGCTTCAACTGTTTCTTTTGTTTATCACTGCAACCAGATCATACTATTTATTGCCAAAGGAACGCAATATTGTAAGAATGCTCTCTAGTGGAGAAAAAATTAAACACATCAAACTGTATATTAATTCATTTCTGATGTCGTATGATGTAAATATGACAATTATATTTTTCTGGATTGTTACCTGGGAAAAAATACATTTAAGAAAGTGCAAACAGTGGTTTCTCTTATTATGTGTTGACATTCATGCACTATATGTACAATCTGGTAGCCGTATTTCTCACAGGCTCAGTCACTGCAAAATAATGGTCAGACCTGTTCAGAATATTAAAAAGGAGGAGCTTTCTTTAATATGGCAATTATAACACTGATAAATATTTCGTGAAACACGACTCTGATTGGTTGTAAAACAGAAATCATTGAAACGTGATTGGTCATTGATTCCTATTTGGGGCACGAGTTAAATAGTCATTCCAATTATCATGTCTTCTAAATACCACCGCCCGTTTAAGTGAACCACCCATTGAAGAAGTGCTTATGTCAGAAAATAACTACGACTTTTTAATGATTTTATAAATAAAGTTCATAAAAAAACTTTAATTTTAGATAAAATTATATAATGACTAACAGCTTCGTAACTAACTATAACCCTAATGTGCTTTAGGTGAAATAGGGTTTATAAATTTCCGATATTAACTAACTCACTGGCTCTATCGAACCCGTAGCTTAATGGCCGCGCGGACATAAGCTTTCCATGGATCCTTATCCTGAGCTAACCAAATTATTTCGGATATTAAAAAATAAAAATAATATATTACAGGCCAACCGCACACAGTTCTGAGTAATACTAAGAAATTGGGACTGGAAATAAACATCAATAAAACTAAATATATGGTCACACATAGAAATACATTGTATAATGGAAATGGACAGCTAATGACAAATGAGAGAAATTTTGAGGAAGTGGCTGAATTCAAATACCTAGAAACAATAATCACAAATAGGAATGAGATGCACAAAGAAATTAAACATAGGCTCAATTCTGAAAATGCGTGCTATTATGCATTGCAGAGACTCTTGACGTCCCAACTCCTTTCAAAAAACGTTAAACTGGAAATATATAGAACTATTATTCTACCAGTTATATTATATGGGTGCGAAACATGGACTCTTATTTTAAGGGAGGAAAGGAGATTACGAGTATTTGAAAATAAAGTAAATTGAGATTAAAGAAAAATTTTGGACCAAAGAGAAATGAACAGACAGGTGAATGGAGAAGACTTCATAACAATGAACTACATGGTCTTTATAGGAAGTCAGATATAATGAGAACAGTTAAGTCTCGTAGACTGCGATGGGCAGGACATGTGGTACGAATGGGGAAAGAAAGACGAGCATGGAAGCTTCTTGTAGGAAAACCGGAGGGGGAAAACGCCCAGTTGGTAGACCAAGAATGAGGTGGGAGAATAACATTAAATATGATTTGAGGGAAGTAGATTATACAGGGGATGATTGGAAAGCATTAGCTCAGGATAAGGATGTATGGAGAGCTTATGTCCGCGCTGCCTTGAACGTACGGGTTCGATAGTGCCAGTGAGTTAGTTAGTTAATATATTACAGAAGGATCGCCCGATAGGTACGCAGACATGCGATACACCTCATCTAATCCTGACTGTAGTACTGTTGTCATCGGCATTGTGGAAGAAATTCTGTTCTCTACTTATGGCTTAATGAAAGCTTGATAACCTTTGTCAGATGGACAATTGTAAAACAATTGTAGCAAATATGAGATGGGCTATGGCGATGAGTTTCTCTTATATTCAAGGGTAATTACAATGTCTGGAGACATAGGTATGAAAGCCTAATCTATGAATTTATATAATAATAATAATAATAATAATAATAATAATAATAATAATAATAATAATAATAATAATAATAATAATAATAATAATAATAATACTTTATTTATTCTGGCAGAGTTAAGGCCATAAGGCCCTCTCTTCCACTCAACCAGCACAAATACAAATAAATATTCGACAAATATAGATATACACTGTACTAATTATAAACAGTTAAAGATACAATAAATGTAGCAATGTAAATGTCATGTACAAACAACATTTTATAGGGTAATAACAATAATGATACGATAATAATAATAGTAATAATAATAATAATAATGATATAAATATGATACATTATACGGGAAACACCAATTAATATATATATATATATATATATATATATATATCTTATACTGGATAATAATGAAGTCGAGTTTAGAGCAAATATAAACTTAGATTTCTTTTAAAAGATGCCAATGTCCGGCAGCCCCTTATTTCTTGTGGTAGGGAATTCCAGTTGCGAGAAGTGGAGATGGTATATGACATGGAGTGATGTGATGTCCTATGTTGCGGTATATTAAGTAAGAGACTATGTTGTGATCTTGTGTTTAAGTTATGGTTTGAGGATAGATACTGGAAACGGGATGATAAATAATTGGGAATCGAGGTATGTAGGATCTTAAATAGGAGAA
Organism: Diploptera punctata; assembly: GCA_030220185.1. Taxonomy (NCBI): domain Eukaryota; kingdom Metazoa; phylum Arthropoda; class Insecta; order Blattodea; family Blaberidae; genus Diploptera; species Diploptera punctata. The sequence continues at coordinate 15,903 of JASPKZ010004336.1, read as the reverse complement.
TTAGACAGTGCGATTTTCTTCTCTCTTTTAGATGTAGCCATGACAATTCGTGGAATAATGGAGAAATGTGATCGTATTTTCGAACATTAAATATGAATCTGATACACATATTATGGACACGCTGCAGTTTGTCCGACAATCCGTCACTTATGTCAGTTAGTAGAACATCACAGTAGTCAAATGCGGCATCACTAAAGTTTGGATTAAAATTCTTTTAAGAGTTGTAGGAAGAAAATGTTTAAGTCGCTTTAGGGAATGCATTATGGAGAAGATCCTTTTAGATGTATGTTTTACTTGCTCATGCCATTTTAAATTAGAATCTAAGTAAAATCCCAAGTTTTTAACGACGTCGGTATAAGGAATTTGTTCATTATCTAATATGACAGCCGGCATATTGCCATTGTTTATGAGGTGTAATAACCTTGGATATCCGATAATTATTACTTGCGTTTTGTTTACATTTAGTTTCAGCCCATATTGTCTGGACCATAAAGATATAAGCCTTATAGTTTATCGGTTCCTAATAGCCGATGTAATATTCAACTTCAAGTCTTATTTTAAATTCACTCTTCAAACCCGTAACTAATAGAAATATTTTGATACATATTTACAATACTGCTCTTATTCTGGCTTAGGTATTTGTGCTTACTAACTAACTAACTCACTGGCACTATCGAACCCGTAGGATCATTGCCGCGCGGACATAAACTCTCCACATATCCCTACATTGAGTTAATGTTTTCCAATCATCCCCTGTATCAACTACTTTTATCAAATCATGGTTAATGTTATTCTCTCACTTCATTCTTGGTCTACCAACTGAGCGTTTCCATCTGCTTTTCTCACAAGAAGCTTCCATGCATATCTTTCATTCCCCATACGTGCCACATCGTCCTGCCATCGCAGTCTACGAGACTTAATTGTTCTTATTATATATGGCTTTCTATTAAAACCATGTAGCTCGCTGTTATGTAGTCTTCTCAAATCACCTGTTTGTTCATGTCTCTTTGGTCCAAAAAATTTCCTAAGAACTTTTTCTCAAGTACTCGTAATCTCCTTTCCTCCCTGAAAATTAGACTCCATGTTTCGCAACCATATAACTGGAAGAATAACAGTTTTATATAATAACAGTTTTTATATACAGTGTGATTATAAAGTCCCAGTACATTTTGTGGATAACGTAGAGCAAATAAAACAAAAATTATAAGGCAGTTTCTACTATCAAGTTAGTGTTCAACATAACCTCCATCAATCTCAAAAACATGTTTCCCCGACGCACAGTCGTCCGGAAAACATGCACCAACATATCCTCTGTAATCATTTCACTCGCCTGGCGTTCTTTCAGCACTTGCAGATTAGAAAAACTTGGTTCTGTACACCTGTTGCTTGATGAACCCCCAAGCAAAAAGTCCAGGGGTGCGGGGTCTGGCGAACGAGGTGCTCAGATACGAGGAGGTGACCTTCCAATTCACCTTTTGGGATAGCTGTCATTGAGATACCCGCGCATAGCCAGAGCAAAGTGTGGTGGTGCTCCATCTTGTTGCAACACTACTGCATCAATGATACCATCTTGCTGTAATTGTGGCTGTAAGAAAAGTTACAACATATCAAGGTAAACGTTTCCCGTGACGGTTTCCTTTGGAATCTGTCTCTGACTTCCTCGTACGACTGTCCTCTTAAACGCACAGCAACAATCTCTATCCACTTTTCTATGGTGAACATATTTGTATCTTTCGAATGGCTGTAACAGAAATACGATATGTACGCGTTTTCTTTAAAATATGCTGAGACTTTATAATCACACTGTATGTATAGGCATTTGTGCTAAGCCCTTGAAACTTTGTTGTTGACTTAATAACTTTTCTTAAGTTCGAATGTACTTTATACAAAATTATAATCGGAATTTCGAGCTATTTCGATGCTTGGACTCTGGTGAAGAACGCTTTCCTCTCTCACCCGAACGGTTCATTCAGAAAATGTGTATCTGAGAGCGAGCTACATGCGATTAGTCCCCATGTGCTCTCTGTTCATCCCTACTATTTCAATATTGGACTCGCGTGGGACGTACTCCAGTAGTTAGTCAACTTACTTACTTACTCATTGGCACTATCGAACCCGTAGGTTCATGGCCGCGCGGACATAAGCTCTCCATACATCCCTATCCTGAGCTAATGCTTTCCAATCATTCCCTGTATAATCTACTTCCCTCAAATCATAGTTAATGTTATACTCCCACCTCATTCTTGGTCTACCAACTGGGCGTTTTCCCTCTGGCTTTCCTACAAGAAGCTTCCATGCAAGTCTTTCATTCCCCATACGTGCAACATGTCCTGCCCATCGCAGTCTACGAGACGTAACTGTTATCATTATATCTGGCTTCCTATAAAGACCATGTAGTTCATTGTTATGTAGTCTTCTCCATTCACCTGTCTGTTCATCTTTCTTTGGTCCAAAAATTTTCCTAAGTACTTTATTCTCGAATACTCGTAATCTCCTTTCTTCCATTAACGTAAGAGTCCATGCTTCGCACCCATATAATATAACTGGTAGAATAATAGTTTTATATATTTTCAGTTTAACGTTTTTTGAAAGGAGTTGGGACATCAAGAGTCTCTGCAATGCATAATAGCACGCATTTCCAGAATTGAGCCTATGTTTAATTTCTTTGTGCATCTCAATCATCTAGAATTATCACTATTTTGATTTGATAATTCAAGCCCCATTGGATATTCAAATTCTCTTCTTACGTCGATTAGTAACTTATCCGAATTACTGGATGGATTTCCTACTGCGTTTATAAGGCCCAAACGGTTATCATCGCTATCATATTCGCTAATTAGATTAAGTTTAGATTAAAGTATTTCCTGCCGCCAACATCATTACCTCTCATATCATCGGGACAGCGTAACCCTCCCTTCCAGGCGCCCCAACTCAGAAGTGAGTTACAAGTACGCCATTATTCATAATAATAAAGATGAAAATAAACTAAAAATAGGTGCAAAATAATAAGAGGAAAGAAAACCAGAAATTTCGTTATGACAACATGATGGCATTGATTTAAAAAAATATTTATAGAAATTAAAAAGTACAAGCCTAAAATAAAAGGATTTGGGCAAAATGTATCGGTCCTTTCATGTCCAGATTTGAATTCCAATGCAAACGATTCAAGTTATTAAAACAAAATTTTAAACTCAATTAAATACAATATTTAACTCACTGGTACCATCGAACCCGTAGGCCGCGCGGACATAAGCTCTCCATACATTCGTACCCCGAGCTTATGTTTCCAATCATCCCCTGTATAATCTACTTCCCTCAAATCTTGGTTAATGTTATTCTCCCACTTCATTCTTGGTCTATCAACTGGGCATTTTCTGTCTGGTTTTCCTACAAGAAGTTCTTATATCCTCTTTAATTTCCATTCGTGCCACATGTCCTGCCCTTCGCAGTCTATGAGACTTAACTACTCATATTATATCCGGTTTCCTACAAAGATATTGTGGCTCATTGTTTAACAGTCTTCTCCATTCGCCTATCTGTTTATCTCTCTTTGGTCCAAAAAATGTTCCTAAGAACTTTACTCTCATATGCGCGTAATCTTTTCTCCTCCCTTAAAGTAAGAATCCGTGTTTCGAATCCGTATAATATAACAGGAAGAATAACAATTGTATATATTTTATTTAAACTTTATTTTGAGAGAATTTGTCACGACAAGAGTCTCTGTAATACATCTAACTAATAAATTTGCTCGAACACAATGGTAATAGTGAATTACAAAAAATATGTGAAAATTTACGATAATGAGTTTACGAAACTATCAGTTTTTAATGGATGGCTAATGGCTATATGAGATTTTGATTATTAAAATATAACAAGTGATCAGTATGTCTGATTCAGTTTTGTTCAGAATAGCCATATTGCGTTTGTCCACCGGGCATTCTACATGTATTACACAAGTCCGCATTTTAATTTTTTTCAGATGATTTATTTAAAATAAGTGTTCTTAAATCAATTGTTTACACTGATTCCAGAAATTATTTCCATTTTTGTCTATCACGTCAGGTTTTTGCACAAAATAAGAATTTATATTTTCACATTTTAGCTACTACAAGCAAAAAATCTTCATTTCACACAAGCTAAATTTTCGTTTAAAATACATGGTAAGAATACTGTAGAGAACTGTCCTAAACATTTTGTGACTACCTTGTAACAAAACAGATAGTAAATGGTGTTCCATTTAATTTTGAAACCTTCTCCTCTTTGACTTCCTTGAAGTTCCTCCATTTTTAGTCTGCCACATCAACATCCAACAGTAGTTTCATTCCATGTTCCCTGGTACCTCCTCTCCATCTCTTTAATATCCTGATGAAAAACGTTCACCTTGCTCTTCATTATAATGTCCCAGATTTTCGGAAAATAGTCGATATGGGAATATAGAAAGTGAACTTTCACACTCATGTTACAATTCACCTTTTTGAAAATTTCCAATATATTTTCCACAATTGCCTTATAATTAGGATCTGGTTCGTTTTCTCTGTGTGTGTACCATGAGTAATGTGTTCCTAGTTCTAGAAGATTCTTACGTTTAAGCCGTGAGCCTAGTAGTTCTGCAGATTCTTGGCAAATTCAGATCACGAACTTGATCATTAAGGCCACTTTGAGAGAATCGTGGAGTAAAGCCATCTTCAGGCTGATATGTATCATCTGTATCATCGTCAATGATTGCATCAAGTTCACTTTCAACATTATATTCTGTCAGGTTCTCTAAACCAGCTGGAGGAAGAGGAACAGACAGCTCTTCTTCATATGGAACTAGCTTAATGGCTGAAAGGATGCTTGGATATACAATTTGGTCTTATTTTTTTTTAATTACACCCCTGAACATTAAGCAAATAGGAGTAATAGTCGTTAAGGTGGTCTTTAGGCTCCCTCCACACCATAGGAATCGCAAATGGCATGCACGTTTTCTTCCTTTTTGTCCACAATCCTAACCTCTCAATGCAATAGCGGCAAACTTTGTTCGGGGCCCACGCCTTATCCTGGCCACCAAGTTTCACTTTAAAATAAGCATAGGCCTAATAAGTTTTTTTTCACTAAGTCTGTAATATCCGTTCTTTGCCTAAGCATTGTATAATTTCCACAAATATAGAAGAAAACGTTAGGATTGTTCACACACTTGCGTGTAGACATTGTCATACTTGCAGTCACACTATAGAGATAAAATGAGAACAGTATTGATAATGCAAGTGTCTGAGAAATCACCCAATAACAACCTCAGCAGCAATTGTGCCAAACTAAAGGCTTAGAGGCTTGAATTGACTAATTTCCCTCCAGCAATACTCATTACTGTCTGGCACATATTAAGCTTTCACCAATAAATATATTAAAACAGATTAGGTCTATTGTGAAAAAACTAAGAACAGTTCTGGAATCAGCATAAAAAAGTGAACTAATACAACGTATTAGTTTTCAATTATCTGATATCATGCAGACTAGTGTTATTATTAACTAGTGTTCGCCAAGTGGTTGAAATTTGACCATAAAGAACACGTCACTTTATATTAGACGTTGTTAGTTTTAAATTGTATTAGATCATAATCATACAAATAAAGGGTATATATTTATGTTGGAGTGTAGCTGATGATGGGGTGATAGTATTCTAAATTAGTAACCAATATCGTGAGGAATGTGGGTAGTTACAATAAGTAGCGGCTACACGTTGAGAAACCACCTATAACGACTGGTGGACCCGACATTCTGACCACATAACACCCCTATTTTATCAGGATGATCGTCTACCCGATTAACACATGTACATGTATTACTTCTCTGTAATTTAAATGGGAGCTTTCGCGCTGGATTTTAGTGCCTTGCTGTTAAAAATGTCAGATTTTTTTGACATAGTATTTTTACATCATCATGCTTCTTTTGTGGAAATTTAAATCTTGCAGCACGGAGATTTTCTATAAACTCTGTCATGCAGTTAAAAAAAAGGCAGAACTTTTTTCCAATTTTGTTATTGATAACACTAAAACTCATCAATAGTTACTAAACATAAAAAAAGAAAACAAATCGTTGACAAAGAGAGGAGAAAATGGAGTAGGCATACAAAGTCATTTTTTCACGTATTAATACAGGATGAGTCGGGAGAAAAGGTACATCTTTGAGGGGTGATTCTGAGCAAAAAAAACTTATAATATACATATGGCCTTTTCTTAACCGTTTCAGAGTAATTTAATGAAAACAACGAGAATCCGGAAAAGTGCAGGTGACAGTAAATCAAGATACTGTTATCTTAAGTTTTGATTAATTCTGTACGTTTTCTCACAAAAGATGTTCAAACACTCCACCGCCAACTTCAATGCATTTTGCTGTTGTTGTAGATAGCTGAGATACAATGGAATCATTGTTTGGCAATCGAGGTCACCCGATCTAACCCCATTCGATTACTGTTTGTGGGGTTGGCTTAAGAGCGAAGTCGGGTACAAGCACAGAGTGGACACAAGAGAGGAACTTCTTACTCATATTGTACGTACATGCTTGTGCTCAAGTAAAGGAATGTACGAATGAGCTCAGATCAGCAACACAACAGCCATCTACAAGAGCAACAAAATGCATTGAAGTTGGCGGTGGAATGTTTGAACATACTTTGTGAGGATACGTACACAATTAAACAAAACTTATGAAAATAATATCTTGATTTACTGTTACCTGCACTTTTCCAGGTCCTCGATATTTTCATTAAATTACTCTGAAACGGTTAAGAATAGGTCATATGTATATTAGAAGTTTTTTTTTTTGTTTATAATCACCAGTACTATCATACCTCTAAGCATGTACCTTTCCTCCTGACTCACCCTGTATATATATTAATCAAACATTTACTACTGTTTATAAAATCTTATAATTCTCTCTTTCTTATTCTTAGTGTAACTTTTCCTTCAGTACTTTTGCATGCCCTATGATACCCGGGCCCATCAGGAAAAGATATTAAACTCTGACTCACATACATACTTTTCGACCACACAATGATATACAAGATCTCCAGAGTAAGGGATCAGCCCAATACTGGACTACCTCCGGAACAGCACAAATATTAAAATAAGACACACTATTAACTCACACATTCATACCAAACAATTCCAATACTATAGGATGATATTTGAGACTTATTGGACCTTATTTTTTTTCAACATTTGTCTTACAGGTGATGGAAAAAACCGAAAAACCTTGTCCGGTCCGGGGATCGAACCCAGCCCGAGATACATAGTACGGAGCGAGAACGGATTCAATTCCGGTCGGGACAAGTTTCCTGGGCAAGTTTTTATCGGGGTTTTCCTCTTCGTTAAACAAATGTTGCAAAACTTTAAGGTACAAGTTGCCCCCGAACATCATCTGGCTATCATAATCATCATCCATCCATATCATATTCGCATTGTTTAATGTGAATGACTGAGCGAATAGTGCGTCTTAAAATGTTCATGTTGTCTCGGAGATGGCCCTGGCATTGAGCTGAATACTCATGCAAAGGAACTCTCACTGTTTTTACGTGGTCAGAAAAAGTAGGCTATATGTGCAAATCCTCTCCCGATAGGACATGTCCCTGTGAGACCCGAGTGGCGTTGAGACATACAGAAGTATCTTATAAAGGGAGAGGTTATGCAAAGCGAAAGAGAAAAAGAGACATATTACTAATACGTGACATTACTTGTGATTCATTTATCATTATACGATAGTATTCTACGATAAAAATAAAATCATTAGAATTTAAGTTACATTTTTATTTGAGGGAGTTCTATTGTGAAGTTCAGTCATTTACTGTGAATTTTGAAGTGTCCTTAAAAAACCGCATACGGTGATTAATTTCACACTGTGTTATATGTGAGGAGGGAAAAGGACAACTGCTTGCATCTGCAACCATGTCACATATACAGTATACAATCTCACTAGAAACAAATTGTGGGAAAATATAGGAAAGTTCACTGTAGCAGAGAACATAGAAAAGTTAGTCTCTGAAATCGATGTAGCTCTTCCGGGGTCCACTCTCTGTTTATTGGTCAACACGTCTATTTATACCCTTTTTTTAGTCAAAGTAGCTTAGACCTCAGATCTTTGTGCTTATCGAACAAGGATTTACTCTTTCTATCGAACCCAGTCGTAGAAATAACTTCTAAACGTGTCGCAACTCTAAAAAGAGAGCTTTAGATCCGGAGGTGGTCACGAATACAAATAAATCTATTACGTAGTAAAAAAAACTGACTAAAAATAAAGAAGACCAAATACTCTCTGCATTGACAATGGTCTAGTGATGAAATCGTTACCTATCGCGCGATAGGTCAGGTTGAATTTTCTGATTGAAGTCTTCCATAAATTTCATCAACTTCATTCTGAAGAATAACGTGGTTTCAACACATAAAAACCTACAAAAACTAATTACTCATACTATAAGAACCAAAGGGAGGGTGTTGTAACCCCTACTTGAGCCCAGCCAAATAAATGGCTGTATGTTTCATTTCTGATCATGCTTGATGTGTGTCGAACCAGAACACCATACGTAACAAATTACATAATATAATAGAGTATATTTCCTCTCATTCATTCCATAAAATAAAGATGGATAATACAATGAATTTAAAATAAGGTTGCCGTGTAAGGGTATTAAAAAGCCCTAATATATTCTGCTCATATTGTATCTGCAACTTATGTTGAAAAATTCAAAAGATATTTAACAACTTGTATTATCATGTTCGAACGTATATGCCAGTAGTAAGGTGACCTCCAAACCAAAATGGTAGTGTATATTAAGGGTTGAATAGATTATTTCATGTGCTAAAGGTTCATTCCGTTTGAAGGGCTGAGTGTAATTGGACTGAAAATAAAGTAGTAGTAGTAGTAGTAGTAGTAGTAGTAGTAGTAGTAGTAGTAGTAGTAGGACTTTATTAGACTAAAAGTAAAATACATACAATGTTATTTACAAATATGGATCGCATGGGCAGTAAGCCGCACGTGCTGTTGACAGTCCGTTACAATTAAATAATGTTTGGTAATAATAAAACGTAAAAAAACACAATAATAATACAATAACATTATATATTAATTAGGTTATGTAGAATTATTAAAATTAATTATATTACATTTTGCGAACATATTTATTTATTTACGAATGAGTATTTTTCTTATTTTCGCATTTTGTCCAGAAATTTGCCCACGTTTATCCAATTTTCTGGATTTACCATTAACTCGTAGCATGCCAATCTTTCACCAATTTGAATTTAGAAATCTTTCCGATAATAACTGACGCCTCCAATATTCTGAATCGTTATATTTTCCTAATATATATGTATCTCGTCTTCAAAGCTCCCGCACATTGGACATATTCGCATATCGTGATCGTCGCTAATTTTTAAAAAATCCATGCCCGTAACCTAAACCAAGCAAGCTCTGGTCTCTCTTTAAATCCTAGATTGAGTATATGAGATTCGTTTCTCCAAACTTGTTTTTAAGGGAATTGTACGTGTGCAGTTGGTCAACACCGAGGGCCACTTACTTTCCTCGAAGATCATTGATCTCATATTTTATCATAAGTAATGCCACGAATGATTTCCAGATTATCGATAAATTCACGACTCACGAAGTGAGGGATGAATTTATCTAGAAAATTTGGAAATCAAGAGTGGCATTTGTTAGAACTATTTAACGAATAAAATTAAGCTGTATACTCACAAATCATTGTTTAAATATAGTTATTATAAATTGTTATATATTTAATGTAAACGGCTATGTTCGAAAACAAATGAGAAACGTTATGCTTCACTTGTTCATCACTGCAACCAGATCATATTATTTATTGCCAAAGGATCGCAATATTGTAATAATGCACCCTAGTGGAGAAAAAATGAAACACATCAAACTGTATATTAATTAATTTCTGATGTCCTATGATGTAAATATGACAATTACATTTTCTGGAACGTTATTACCTGGGAAATAATACGTTTAAGAAAGTGCAAACAGTTTTTTTTTGTGGTATAATCAATTGCTACAAATGTTTTATATTATATCCCGCAAGTAGTTTTTGGTCACTTTCGTGCACTATATACACAATCTGGCAGCCACATACAAGTCACCTCAAAATAATGCTCTGGCCTATTCAGAATGTTAAAAAGGTAGAGCTTGATTTTAAACTGATAAAATCGAGGTGAAAAACGACGGTGGTTGGTTGTAAATAAAAAATCTTTGAAATGTGATTGGTCATTGACTCCCATTTGAGGCATGAGTTGAATAGTTATCAATAATATTTATAAGACACTTACGGTACTAATACCCGTCATGCGCTGCTACGCTTAAATAAATTAAATGTGTTTTTATGTTTAGTAGAATAAGTAAAATGTAAAATAATTATAAATGTATATCATAATTCATCAGCATCATCCGGTATCATGGCAGCTGCCGCCGTCTTCCGGAAACCAAAGACCATTCTTCTCTGTCCATCCATTGATCTTCCTCCAATCCTCTGATATTCATAGCTGCTTGTACCTCTTCTACCCAACTTTTCTTCGGTCTTCCTCTCATCCTCCTTTCCATTCGGATCCATTGCACAATAATTTAGGCAATCTTTGCTCTGGCATTCTTTTGACATGGCCATACCACTGTAATCTTTTGTTTTCTATAATGTCTATGATGTCCGGCTCCTCTTGTACACCCATAATTTTCCTTATTTCTTTATTTCGTATTCTATCCATTCTAGATTTTCCAGCTGATCTTCTTAAAAGATCCATTTCTGTACTCAAAATTATTTTCGTTTCCCTGGTAGGAATTTGCCAGACTTCAGCATCATATGTTAAAATGCTCTGAATTATGGTTTGATATATTTGTAATTTTCTATTTTTTGTAATATTTTTGCTCCACCAAAGAGTTTAAACCATTTATTGCTTGTTTTGTTTGTGCGATTCTATTTTTAATTTTCACTGTGTTATCGCCTGAATGGTCGAAGTTTGTTCGTAAATAAGTGCATTCAATACTACGTTTTAGTTCTTCTCCATTGTTAAAATTTATATTTTCCATTTCTTCTCCTATACACAGATATTTAATTTTCTCAGTGTTTATATAAAGTCCCCATTTGTCATATTGATTATTTTTAGATATCCCGTGTAGATTACCTGGCGTTGCCTGGGAATCTACTTGTCCCTACCTTCTTGGCATCAATTAGCTGAAAGACAAATAGTTATTGTGTTATCGATTAAGATAGATATGTGCTGTCGCAGACTTATTTGTATATATTTTTTAGATATTCTATTCTATGTGCATTAATATAGATTATTTGTTATGGTTTAGGTAACGTTAGTATAAGACAGATTTTAGAAAAGAAATGGGAATATAATGGTACCGTACATCAACTATATGTAGACTTCAAAAAAGCATATGATTCAATTAAGAGGGAGAAGTTATATAGTATCCTGCTGGAGTTCGGAATTCCCAAAAGTTAGTTAGACTTATACGAATGTGTCTAAATGGCTCAACGAGTAGGGTGCGTGTAGGCAAACAGTTTTCAGACACTTTTGAAATCCAGAATGGGTTGAAACAAGGAGATGCACTATCTCCTCTACTATTTAATTTTGTACTAGAGCATGCCATTAAATCTTTAGAGAATGAGGAAGGCTTACAACTGAATGGTATTAATAAGCTGTTAGTTTATGCTGATGATGTAGTACTATTGGCCGATAGCGAGGAGGTACTAAAGGCCAACACGCACACACTATTGAGTAACACTAAGGAATTAGGACTGGAAGTAAATATCAGTAAAACTAAATATATGGTCACACGTAGAAATACATTATATAATGGAAATGGACAGCTAATGACAAATGAGGGAAATTTTGAGGAATTGGCTGAATTCAAATACCTAGGATAAACAATAATCACAAATAGGAATGAGATGCACAAAGAAATTAAACATAGGCTCAATTCTGGAAATGCGATGCTATTACGCATTGCAGAGACTTTTGATGTCCCAACTCCTTTCAAAAAACGTTAAACTGAAAATATATAAAACTATTATTCTACCAGTTATATTATATGGATGCGAAACATGGACTCTTACTTTAAGGAGGAAAGGAGATTACGAGTATTTGAGAATAAAGTTCTTAGGAAAATTTTTGGACCAAAGAGAGATGAACAGACAGGTGAATGGAGAAGACTACATAACAATGAACTACATGGTCTTTATAGGAAGCCAGATATAATAAAAACAGTTAAGTCCCGTAGACTGCGATGGGCAGGACATGTTGCGCGTATGGGGAATGAAAGACGTGCATGGAAACTTCTTGTAGGAAAGCCAGAAGGAAAACGCCCAGTTGGTAGGCCAAGAATGAGGTGGGAGAACAACATTAACTATGATTTGAGGGAAGTAGAGTATACAGGGAATGATTGGAAAGCATTAGCTCAGTATAGGGATGTATGGAGAGCTTATGTCCGCGCGGCCATGAACCTATGGGTTCGATAGTGCCAGTGAGTAAGTAAGTAAGTAAGTTAGGTAACGTAAGCATTTAAGCGTCCAAAAATGGATTTTTTTAAGTCACCGATGCACTTTTTTTATAGATCCGGCCCTACAGTATGTACGGTAATATGTTATATACGTTAATTGTTCCAGAAAAAATATCTAAATGATGGCGAACCCCCAGTCAAAAGCGGTCAAGTGGTTTTGAGTTTATAAAGGACAAACATTTTGGCATTCATATTTATACAGGATGTTACCGAAATTAGTGTAGATTTTTCGTGTGGTGGTAGGGAATATCCGTACAAGTATTTTAACACAATGAACCTTGGGTCGGAAATGCATTATCGTGGGTCTACATAATGAAACAGTATTTAAAATTGTTGAACAGATTGTTTATTTATTAATTCTAAGAAAAATGGAAGGTATTACATGTTATTTTACAGTAACTGTCGGAAATGGCGACCACTGACCTGGATGCACAGCTCCAGATCTTGTAGCAAGGATCGTGGAAGCTGCTCCGGAAATCAGGGAGCATCCAGATGTGCTTCTTAGAGGTCAGTCTGAGGTGAGACGCGCGAAGCTGGAGAGCTTATGTCCGTGCGGCCATGAATCTACGGGTTCGATAGTCCGTCGCCGTGGCGTGATCGGTAGAGTCCCTACCTTCCACTCCGGCGACACAGGTTCGATTCCCGGCGGGGTAGGGTATTTTAAATCTCAACCTTGGGTCTGGGTGTGTGTCCTGTCTTGTGTTTGTATGTGTGAATAAGATAAAAAGGTTAACAAATGTAAAACAAAAAGGAAGAAAACGACAAAGAAAGAAATTTAAAAAAAGATGATAGAGCCAGTTTGTTAGTTGTGTGCTCAGATTTCAGTCGCACCCAATGGTTTAGTGCGTAAGATCCTCTTCTGATGTTACAGAAGTTTCATATAGCATTGTTGAGACATAGCCTCTTTGTTGTCAGAAGTTAATAGACCAAGTTCATTTTAGTTACCTTATTTGTCCAAAAATGTCATGAGTGGATTGAGGTCAACACACGGACTCAATGAGACATCTAGCAGGCAACTAAGGTAATACTAGGATGTTTGAGGTCGGTAAATTTTTGCTTAGAGGCCTTTTATTCAGGCTTAAGGATCTTTTACGAGCCTAAAAATCTTCAGACTCGGGACCCATAGCTTAAAGTCCCTCCCGAAGTACTTGCTCCTTGGATTTTTCTATCCTAAAAATATCCATCGACCGCTGCCGGGTTTGAACCTGTGACCCTCGGAACCAGAGGCAATGAGCATAACCACTAGTCCACCGCGGCCGACTAGCATTAATAGTACCCGGATATAAAATAAATCTGGTGACTTGGTGGCTTTGGAACTGGTCCTCCTCTACCAATCCATCGATTTGGACATTTATACGTACTGTAGTTAACTGGAGCTTTGTTATTTAGTAGTCACATTAGCGATTAATCCGTTATGGCACCTCCTTTAAGTTTGGTTGGCAGTTAAAACGACACAATGATCTGGTCACCAAATATTCCAGCCCATAAATTCACTCCGAACCTCTGTTGGTTATTTTAATCACTTAGCAAGCGTACTTCCGTTTGTTCCAACATAGGTATAGGCTAGTGCCCCCGTAAGAAATGCGAACTAAACACTAATTCCCTTTCTCCCTCGGTAAATTATTTCCCTCCCTTCATCCTTGCCTGTCTCTATTTTCTATCTCTCTCTTTCTCTCTTCCCATTACTGACAGTTTTGAGCTTTTCTTGCGGGATATTATTTGCACTCACAGTCCAGCGTTGTCAACTCAGTATCAGTATGTTATGTTATATAGTATGTAAATTGTAAATTATAATCATTAGCTTAATTCATAAGCATAAATTAGAATTCCTGTATAGTATCAGTATCTTATATAATATATAAATAAAATCGTAGCATGTAGTAACTTCGCCATAGCCGGTCCCTAGCCCGGATGAGAAAGAAGGAGGGCACATGATTGTGTATTCATACCTAAAATTTTATAATTTTGTTAAGACTTCAAGATTACGTTCCAAATCTAACCAAATAAGATAACGAGGTGAATGAAAAATATTTATGACGAAACGTTTATCTTTAAAAACAACATATGTAAATTCCCTTCACGTAATTTCCATTTAACCAATAAATATCCACTTTTATAATTATATCCATTAATCGTATAAATCAATCAGTGTCATTAGACCTACTTAAATTAAATATGAAGACGTAATAATTAACCTTACAATATTCAAGAGCCTGACACCGCGGGAAGTTTGGCAACGTCCCTACTCGGTCAGTTACTGTGGCTTCTATTTGACGTAGTGGGAGAGGAGCGCTGTGGAATGGTGTGAGAACTGGTGTGTAATTTTCGAAGAACGAAGCCAGCGCTACAGGGGCGCAGATCCGTTGGTCCGACTATATTATGCAAGCTCACAGCACCATCTCGAATGAACGTCCGTTCATCGGTGAATAGGTGAATAGCAGCAAAGTGCTGGAGTATGCAGCACAATAAACATAATTGCGCAAACTGTACTCGTCATGGTTAGTCCTCCATTAGTAATACGTGGGCTATCTGCAGATGATGGATGGTAGCTGTTGTTTACGGACGTCACTCATCGCGTTATCATGACATGTGCCCAACGCTGGAGCCACTTAACGAGTGTTGGTGAATGAATCCCCGTCTCAACACATCCTCCTCGAAGGCAATTTTTTTTCTAACTGAACATATCAGCTTTTGATAACTCACTGATTCCTTTTCCCACATCTTCTGTACCACTGGTTCGACATCTTCTGTATCATTGGTTTATTCTCTCACATCTTCTATAACATTGGTTTCCTAAGCTCACAATTTACTCTGCACTTTGCACAAACTATAAGGCTAATATTAATACTCGCAACTAATTCACCCATTGTTGAAATTGTCATTTTTTTTTAAATATGTGAATATTTTGCTTCATTGAAAGGACTGCAGTAGAAAGTCTTTCATTCTAGGCATTATATTAACTGTCGCTTCTTAATGACTTCACGTATACTAAATAATACCTATACAAACTCCTTAACAATACTGAACACCATTGCTACTGCCACCTGTGGATGGAAATTGAAATAGTGTAGGACAAAAATACAGTCTTCTTCCTTCCAATGAGCTAATATTACCATTTAAAATGTTTAATTTGATGAACTTACATTCTGTAATGTCTCTTCCATATATAAAGTGCATTGCTAAAACGATAGTAGAGCGACAATTAGATGGTACCTATACGAACACGTAGATCGAAGAAATAATCGATTCAAAACATACGCCTTACTTTTAAACCAACAGAAACCGACAGCCTAAGTAAGAAGAAGAAATTAAAAGGAAAACATCGATGAGTGGCCTTATATATAGGACCTACATTGCTCG
>JASPKZ010004335.1:0-11667 GCA_030220185.1 Diploptera punctata | reverse complement strand
TTATCTATGTTTACTCCAATAAAACAAACAGCGCAGCCAAAAGGCTAAAGCTATCACTATATTTGGAGGCGGGTGAAACCTGTAATAGGTGCATGACCGTAAGTGCATCACAACGGTTTAGATGACGTTTGTGAACGTTGGTGAATGCAGTAGAGTCAAGTAGACGGCCTTGAGAACGGTTGTTATGCGCTGTGCTGACAATACACATATCGTTCACTAATCTACCTCGTCAAATGTAAATTTAAATAGTATGATAAGATTCACTCAGAACTGGATAATAAAGATACGTGTCTTTCTATCATAACGAAATGTCACATGCAAGTTACGGTCGAGTCAACACTTTTCTTTATTTATTAAATAAAACGATCTATGTTTTATATGAATTCAATTTGTCCTCTATGCAACAAAGACGAAGAAATGAACGAAGAACATCTACAAACCTGTGAAGTATTACCTGCTGGATCCACCATAGAGAAATATTGAAGAGCAAGAACGCTAATGGCTTCATTGCCAAGGCCCAGCATTTGAAAACAATAACATGTTTTATATGATTTTATTTTGTTCAACATTTGTAGCACCTGTTTGAATACATTGTATATTCTTCAGACATAATCTATTGAAATAGTTGTTAGGAATGTTGAATAAAATTAATATTTATGAAACAAAAAAGAAAGGATCGGGAAATTCATATTTAGGAAACTACATACATTTTTGGTCAGGTGTAAATAAATCAAAAAGAGCTAAAGCAGGTGTATCAATGTTTGTCAAAAAGAAATACAGTAAAAACATAATAGAGCATGAATATATTAATGAAAGATGCCTAAAGATTAAAATGAAGCTTATGGGAAGAACAATGATGTTCTTAGCGGTCTACGCACCAACAGATGATGCTGCACAGAGTCAGAAAGAAAAGTACTATTCAGTATTAGTGGAACAAATAGAGAAAATACGAAGTAATGAAGAATTAATACTAATGGGAGATTTAAATGGGAAAGTGGGGTGAGAAGAGAAGACACCACTGATGAAGCAGTTAGGAAAATATGGGGGAAGAGAGTCAAATGAAGGTCAATGATAATGGAAATAGAATCCATAGAGCTGTGCAAACAACATAAATTAAAGATAGTAAAACACATTTTTCGATCATAAGGATATTCATAAATTGTCTTGGGAACGAACCTAGTCTCAATCAGAAATCAATAATAGACTACATAATTGTAAAGCAAAATACTTCCTTATTTATTAAAGACTCAAGGGTTAAAAGAGGAGCAAATTGTGGTTCCGATCACTATCTACTCACAGCACAGATCATCCCCAAATTCCTTACAGGGGAAAAAAGTGCATGATGAAGCAAGGGAATCAACAATGCAAATGAAGCAAGAAGAAAAATTTAAACTGTATTTATTTAATCAGGATAGTATCAAAAACGTATATAAAGAAAGACTGAGGATTAAAATTGAGAATTTGGATTACAAGGAAGACATAGAAGAAGAATATAATCAATTAAAGGAAATAATACATTCGGCAGCAAAAGAAACATTAGGCACAATAAATAAAAAACAAAATACACAAGATTGGTGGAATGATGAAAGAATAAAAAATGCTACTTAGAATGGTTGGCAAATAAAACAACAGAAAATTGGATAGAATACAAGAGAACAAACGCCAAAGTTAAAAGGAAAGTGATAGAAGAAAAAAACAAAATTATGGAAAAGCAAATGCCAAGAAATAGAAAGTTATATAGGAGGATCACAATCATCAGAAGTATGGAGATTTCTAAAAACACTGAAAAACAACCAAGGATCCAGCAAGATAAATTTGTTAGTAAAATCAGACGCAGAAGAACATTACAAAGCTTTACTGTCAGAAACTAGAAATGAGTTTATGGAAACAACAGGAAATCCAACTATAGGAATGAACGCCCTGGAATTTGATACAATAGATATAGAATTAGAAATTCAAACCCTAAAGAATAAAAAGGCACCAGGGCCGGGAAACATACCCAATGAGTTAATTAAATATGGCCCAAAAAATTTAATAGGTAGATTGAGGGACCTGTTTAATAAGTGCATTGCAATACAGAAGATTCCTGATGAATGGAAAATAAGCTACATTGTACCAATATACACGAAGGGCGATAGAAGAGACGCAAAAAAACTACAGAGGATTAAGTATAAATAACACATTATATAGAATATTTACGAAGTTATTAAAAACAAAGTTACAAAAAGATATTAAAGACAAATTAGGTGAAGATCAAAATGGATTCAGACCAGGAAGGTCATGTGTTTACAATATATTTGCAATACAACAGTTAATTGAAAAACGGACTGCAGTTGGAGAAGAAACCCATTTGACAATGATAGATTTAGAGAAAGCTTATGACTCAATTCCGAGGAACAAATTATGGGAAGTATTGGAGAAACACAATATTGACAGAAACCTAATAGAAATTATTAAACAAATCTATAAAGATAACTCCGCTTATGTTAAAATGGGAAATATAATGTCTAATCCTATAAAAACCTCAAAGGGATTGAAACAAGGGTGCAGTCTATCACCAATTTTATTTAATATTTATGTAGAATTTATATTAACGAAATGGAAACAAAGCTGCAAAGGTATGGGGATCCCAATAGGCAACAGATTTTTGCTGACATTACAATTTGCCGATGATCAACTGGTTTTAGCGCAAGACAAATTTGATATGGAATTCATGATAAAAAGATTGAAAAACACATATGAATCATGGGGTCTCACAGTAAATTTACAAAAAACAGAATATCTGGCAATAAATAGCAATGAAAGAGAAAATTTAATATTGGAAGAAGGAATCCAAATAAAGCAAGTGAAACAAACTAAATATTTGGGAATGATTATGGATAACATCGAAGGGATAGGCAAAGAGAACATAAAACATAGAATTGAATTGAGTAGCAAAATAATATCATTAAATTCCATATGGTGGGATAAGCATATTTGGAAAGACACAAAAAAATATATTGGTAAAACATTGGTGGAGTCTGTTGCAATGTACGGAAGTGAGGTATGGACAATCAATAAGTACTACAAGAATAGACTAATAGCTCTAGAAATGGATTATTTACGAAGTGCCAGAAAGTCTAAATTAGAACATGTCACAAATAAGGAAATTAGAAATATAATGGAAGCAGAAGAAAGTATAATTGAAAGAATTGAGGAGAAGGAATTAAAGTGGTTAGGGTATGTTTTAAGAATGGAAGATGAGCGATGGCCGAAGCAACTATATGAATGGCATCCGAACAGAAAGAAGAAAAGAGGAAGACCAAGGTTAACATGGAAGGAAAACATGAAGACAGTAATGCAAGTTAGAGGGCTAAGCATCGAAGATGCCCAAGACCGTAGGCTTTGGAGGTTTGGCACGGGAAGACGGCAGCAGCTGTAAAAACCCGAAGATAGATAGATGAAAATCAAATAAAACTGTGATAGTTTTATTTAGTATTTTAAACATAATGGATTTTCATCAAGTAAACATCAAATCAATTGATTACTTAGCACTTTTCTTTATCAGAAATTGATATAACGCAAAAAAATTCGGTAATAGCTTAGGAAACAAACAAATCCGTCACGCAGAAACTGCATAAACTAAATAAAAACCTCACGAAGTTGAAGTTAGGATCTCATTTTTTACGGGAAATGTATTTCTTTTGTTAAATTGGACAAACTCAATTTCTCATACTAACTTATTTAATCGCGTCAGATTGCAAACCATTCATAATCGTAAGTTATAAATTGTTATGTATGAATATTGTTATCTATGTATATATATGAAAATGGAATATGTCTGCACTGCCATACCATTCATCCGATTCTGATGGGGCTTTTCGCAAAATGTTCAGGAGTTTCCCGGAGAGGTTCTAGGCTATAAGAAAATTGTAATACTCAACCCTTCACCCTTAAAAATTACCCTTTGTAGAGAAAAATGTGCTTTTCAGAATGTTTTGGACACTGCCTAAACCATAACATATTGCACTAAATTAATACACACAGAATTGAATGTCTCAAAAAATCTACAAAAAAGTCCCTGACAGCATATGTCTATCTTTTACGGGTAACTCATATTAGCCATTTATATATTTCAGCTCAGTGATGTCAAGAAGATCAGGATGACTAGATTCCCGGGCAAGCGTAGCAGCGCACGGCGGGCATTCTTTTACGGATAACTCACATTAACCATTTTTGTCTTTCAGTTCATGTATGCCAAGATCGGGATAAGTAGATTCCCAGGCAACGCCGGGTAATCAGCAACTGGTATCTAAAAATAATTACGATATAAATGTATAGTTATTTTTCTTTTTACTTATTCAACTAAACATAAAAACATATTTAATTTATTTAGGAGTAGCAACGCACGTCGGGTATTAGCTAGTATAAAATAAACGTCTTGAACTCGTTTCCAACTAAGGATCGGGTCGAGTCGAGAGATGAGACGAAGCCCCTATATTTACAGAGATCTGTGAACGACCACGCCTGTCGCACGGTCACACAGGGCCGGATGAACCAAATAAAACGTGATGAATGAGGTGAGTATGGAGAAGTGGTGGAATGAAATTTGTGGCAGGGAAAACTACCCAATCTCCGTTTCTTCCATCATGAAACCCACATGGAGTGACCGAGACTCGATCTCGAGACCCTAGCGGTGAAAGCCGTGCATCTATACGCTTACGCCACAGAATCCGCTTGATATAGTTATATAATTTGACACCAATTTAAATATCTACCAATTCATTTTTCCATTACTTTACTAAAAACGTTAATTAAATTGATGTACCTTATATGTCACACTGCCAATTTAAGAGTTAAGTTGTATTATGTACTAATATAGGGACGAAGCAAAAATGGCGGCAGCTAGAGCGCTTTTACCGAATTCCAAAGAAATTAAGGTATTGAGATTCTTATTTATGAAAACATTCCCGAATTTTTTTACAGACCTTAACCGATCATATCTAGTAGACAACTAAAATGATCATGACAAAAAAAAAATATATATATGTCTACCGCTGTGGTCTCGAGATAGCGTGCTGCCTTGTCACGCAGCGGGCTCGGGTTCGATCCCCGATTGGGACAAGCATCCTGGATGAGGTTTTTTCGGGGGTTTTCCTCACCTGTAAGACAAATGTCAGGTAGCTTTGAGGCCCAAACGGTCCTCGAACATCATCTGGCCACTATCATTATCATCATCATTATACCCCGGTGTGAAAAGCAACGGGAAGCTACCACACCTAGGCCCTATAATTCCCTAGTAAAGCTGCATAGCTAAAGCTAGGCAGTAAGACCTGCTAGGGCAGAACACTGTAACAAAAATAAGAGTTATAATTAAATTTTTGACAATTAGCATTGAAGGCCAATTATGGCATGAAAAGAAAAATTAAATCCCGGCTCAGGCATTTATTTTTAATTTCACGATATATATATATAACTCACTGGAATTATGAAACGCATAGGTTCATGGTCGATTCCAGTCATATCATGTATAATTTACTTTCCTCATTTGAAGGTTAATCATCTCGTTCTTGGTTTATCTACAAGGCGCTTATCTACTGGTTTTCCTACAAGGAGTTTCAATGCCCTTCTTTCATTCCCCATTCGTGAAAAAAATGTCTTGTCCATCGCAGTCTATGACACATATTTTTATTACATCTGTTTTTTCATAAATATCATGTAGGTAACTATAAAACAGTCTTCTCCATTCCCCTCTCTGTTACACTTTCTTTGGTCCGAACTGAAATTGTAAATAATTGAAGATGATCGAGGTTTTAACGTAGGTGTTTTAATTGAAATTGTAATTAGTTGAGGACAATTGAGGTATTAAAATAAGAGTTTTAATTGAAACTGTAATTAGTTGAGGACAATTGAGGTATTAAAATAAGAGTTTTAATTGAAACTGTAATTAGTTGAGGACAATTGAGGTATTAAAATAAGAGTTTTAATTGAAACTGTAATTAGTTGAGGACAATTGAGGTATTAAAATAAGAGTTTTAATTGAAACTGTAATTAGTTGAGGACAATTGAGGTATTTAAATAAGAGTTTTAATTGAAACTGTAATTAGTTGAGGACAATTGAGGTATTAAAATAAGAGTTTAATTGAAACTGTAATTAGTTGAGGACAATTGAGGTATTAAAATAAGAGTTTTAATTGAAACTGTAATTAGTTGAGGACAATTGAGGTTTAAAATAAGAGGTTTAATTGAACCTGTAATTAGTTGAGGACAATTGAGGTTTTAACATAAGAGTTTTAATTGAAACTGTAATTAGTTGAGGACAATTGAGGTATTAAAATAAGAGTTTTAATTGAAACTGTAATTAGTTGAGGACAATTGAGGTATTTAAAATAAGAGTTTTAATTGAAAACTGTAATTAGTTGAGGACAATGGAGGTATTAAAATAAGAGTTTTAATTGAAACTGTAATTAGTTGAGGACAATTGAGGTATTAAAATAAGAGTTTTAATTGAAAATGTAATTAGTTGAGGACAATTGAGGTATTAAAATAAGAGTTTTAATTGAAACTGTAATTAGTTGAGGACAATTGAGGTATTAAAATAAGAGTTTTTAATTGAACACGGTAATTAGTTGAGGACAATTGAGGTTATTAAAAATAAGAGTTTTAATTGAAAACTGTAATTAGTTGAGGACAATTGAGGTATTTAAATATAAGAGTTTTAATTTGAAACTGTAATTAGTTGAGGACAATTGAGGTATTAAAAAATAAGAGTTTTAAATTGAAACTGTAATTTAGTTGAGGACAATTGAGGTATTAAAATAAGAGTTTTAATTGAAACTGTAATTAGTTGAGGACAATTGAGGTATTAAAAATAAGAGTTTTAATTGGAAACTGTAATTAGTTGGGACAATTGAGGTATTAAAATAAGAGTTTTAATGAAACTGTAATTAGTTGAGGACAATTGAGGTATTAAAAATAAGAGTTTTAATGAAACTGTAATTAGTTGAGGACAATTGAGGTATTAAAATAAGAGTTTTATTTGAAAAAACTGTAATTAGTTTGAGGACAATTGAGGGTATTAAAATAAGAGTTTTAATTGAAACTGTAATTAGTTGAGGACAATTGAGGTTATTAAAATAAGAGTTTTAATTGAAACTGTAATTAGTTGAGGACAATTGAGGTATTAAAATAAGAGTTTTAATTGAAACTGTAATTAGTTGAGGACAATTGAGGTATTAAAAATAAGAGTTTTAATTGAAAACTGTAATTATTAGGGAGGACAATTGAGGTATTAAAATAAGAGTTTTAATTGAAACTGTAATTAGTTGAGGACAATTGAGGGTATTAAAATAAGAGTTTTAATTGAAACTGTAATTAGTTGAGGACAATTGAGGTATTAAAATACGAGTTTTATTGAAACTGTAATTAGTTGAGGACAATTGAGGTATTAAAATAAGATTTTAATTGAAACTGTAATTAGTTGAGGACAATTGAGGTATTAAAATAAGAGTTTTAATTGAAACTGTAATTAGTTGAGGACAATTGAGGTATTAAAATAAGAGTTTTTAATTGAAACTGTAATTAGTTGAGGACAATTGAGGTATTAAAATAAGAGTTTTTAATTGAAACTGTAATTAGTTGAGGACAATTGAGGTATTAAAATAAGAGTTTTTAATTGAAACTGTAATTAGTTGAGGACAATTGAGGTTTAAAATAATAGTTTTTAATTGAAACTGTAATTAGTTGAGGACAATTTGAGGTATTAAAATAAGAGTTTTAATTGAAACTGTAATTAGTTGGAGGACAATTGAGGTATTAAAATAAGAGTTTTAATTATGAAACTGTAATTAGTTTGAGGACAATTGAGGTATTAAAATTAGTGTTTTAACTGAAATTATATTTAATCGAGTACGACTGATGTTTTAAAATAAGTGTTTTAAGCTGAAATTTGTAATTGGTCGAGACGTTTGAGGTTCTAACGCAAATGTTTTAAATTAAATTGTAATTACTTTAAGTCGACTGAGGATTTAACATAAGTGTGTTAACTGAAACTGTAAAAGGTGTTTTTAAATTAAATTGAAATTAGTGAGGTATCAATACAACTATTCAACTGAAATTGAATTAGTTGAGGACGAATATGGTTTTTAACGCAAGTGCTTTAACTGAAATTGTAGCTAGTTGAGAACTATTGAGGTCTCAGGTTACATATGTATTTTAACATTTTAACTTAATTGGTTAGTAATACAGTAACACTTGTTTAATCCGGAAATCTGTCCCATTGTGAACAAATTATTGGTCCCGGCGAAATAAGAGTAATTTTACGTGTATTTATTTTGCATAAAACTAAATCTGTCCAACGCGGACAACGGAAGGATATTTTCACACAATTCATGAAAAAAATTATTAAAGCGGAAAAGGTATATATATTTATTAACCATCAACAGTTTTTATTTAGTTTATTATTTTTTTTACTGAAGGCAGTTTCCAAGACGGCTTTTACAAATAGTGATTAAAACCAAAGGACAAATAAATATCAAAATAAAACAAACCTAATTGTCACTGACCCTGAAGTTCATGTTTAAAAGCTGTCGTCGTATTTCACATGCTGATATGTACTTTGATAAATGCCTCCATCGCCACGATCGGTGTACTATTGTTTCAACAATAATGTTGATTGAATAACACGTGTCTCTTGTGCTTTGTTCCCAGTTTATAATGCCGAGTAAAAGGAAAGAAAAATAATTAGTACCGAAGAGGAAAAAAAATAGTGTTGCCGCTTGAAGTAAAAATAAAAATGCTTGACCGTTTATACGCGTTGACGAGTCGTTTGCGTCTGTATCACGCCGTTTCAATGTTAATGAATCAAGAAATCCGAATGACAATATAAGGAATTATATCGCAGAATTCAGAGCTGAATATCAATCTTAATTGAAAGACCTTTTAAAAGCAGCAAACGAAACAAAAAAAAATAGTAAGTTCTTTAAGTCCTTGCCTAAACCTGACAGTAATAATTAATAGAAATTGTTCAAAATCTCTCATTAATTAATTTTATTTTGATAATTTTTATTGTATTCTGTAACCTAGGAACAAATCCTCTATATACCTATAAAATTACCAATTCCACTATTCTCTGTTTCTGTATTCGCGGCATATTTTCAGAACGTGTCCCCCGCGAATAAGGAGCTATTGCTGTCGTCAATTGTAATGTAGTGAATTATTGCCACCATGCACTGATTGAGTAACACTAAGAAATTAGGACTGGAAAGTAAATATCAGTAAAAACTAAATATATGGTCTCACGTAGAAATACATTATATAATGGAAATGGACAGCTAATGACAAATGAGGGAAATTTTGAGGAAGTGGCTGAATTCAAATACCTAGGAACAATAATCACAAATAGGAATGAGATGCACAAAGAAATGAACATAGGCTCAATTCTGGAAATGCATGCTATTATGCATTGCAGAGACTTTTGATGTCCCAACTCTTTCAAAAATGTTAAGCTGAAAATATATAAAACTATTATTCTACCAGTTATATTATATGGGTGCGAAACATGGACTCTTACTTAAGGGAGGAAAGGAGATTACGAGTATTTGAGAATAAAGTTCTTAGGAAAATTTTTGGACCAAAGAGAGATGAACAGACAGGTGAATGGAGAAGACTACATAACAATGAACTACATGGTCTTTATAGGAAGCCAGATATAATAAGAACAGTTAAGTCCCGTAGACTGCGATGGGCAGGACATGTTGCGCGTTATGGGGAATGAAAAGACGTGCATGGAAGCTTCTGTAGGAAAGCCAGAAGGAAAACGCGCCAGTTGGTGAGACCAAGAATGAGGTGGGAGAAACAACATTAACAATGATTTGAGGGAAGTAGATTATACAGGGAATGATTGGAAAGCATTAGCTCAGGATAGGGATGTATGGAGAGCTTATGTCCGTGCGGCCATGAACCTACGGGTTCGATAGTGCCAGTGAGTAAGTAAGTATCCCCTGCGACATAATGAGCTTTTACTGTATAGATTCGGCCTCATTGCACACCCGTTTATGTGAAAACACGATCACCTATCTTGGCAAATAACAATTGCGCTATAAAATCGTAAATTAATTACGTTCTGAGACCGATCTTTTACAGGTAGCGTTCCGAATTTACGGAATAAAGACTGCTGAAACGTTCTCATTAAGCGAAAAAATGAAAGTGATTGAAGAATAAATCTCCAAAATTTTCCGGACCGATGCTCCCAAAGTCAAGCTCTAGCTCTTGTTAAATCTATAAGGGAATAACGATTTCAAGGAATCTTCAGGTTGGCTGGACAATTTTAAGACATAATGTAGTGTGGAATGACATATGCGGGAATCACAGAATGTGGACTAAAGTGTAGTTAGTGAGTGAAAACCGAAACTGCATACTTGAATTTCCGAATACGCGCCTTAAGAGACATTTTAACGCTAACGAATGGGATTGTTTTTTCGGCGTTTACCCTCAAAGTCGCTCATACATACTATACTTCACTTTTCAACGGCAGCGGAACTACAATTAATCCAAGGTAACATAAAAAGAGACATATGGTGCCCTATAATTAAAATTATTAACAAAGTTTAGTTTTTTATAATGCGGAATTTTGTCCAATGTTGGAAAAAACAATTGGTTGTATTGCGATTCCGCTTGAGCAATTTTTACTGTATATAAATTTAATCAAGCTTTAGAGAGCGAGATGATGTTAGACTTCTGTTCACAGTTCTCCTACTGGGTAGTGCAAAGTCTCCCCCTTATGCAAAGCAAAATCCTTCCACTTCCTGGCTGCTTTAAGGTCTTAAATGCCCTCTTCAGCCCAGGTTGATATTTATTCGAGGATTTATTTGTCTGTCGACTCCCTTCTCAAGTTCCAGATAGAGTATCACAGCAAGATGAGTCCGCGATACCAGACAAAGGCCAGACAAAAGACGCCCGTCAGTAGTGCTCCCTTTCTGCCATCCGCGAAAGCCAAGAGGAAAAACCACGACCGCCGGGGCGAGGGCGCACCCTCTCCCCAGGCCCCTGAGGCTCATGCCCAAACAATGAGAAACTTATCCCTTTAAGGTTAAGCTAATTGTTTGCGAAAAAAATTGAATTAAAAAAATAGATTCTAGTTAATAGGCCTATCAAGTATAAAAGAAACTTGGGGAATTTATAATTTACTAGTGGAAATTAGGGACCACTCCGACATTTGCCTTTGCTCCAAGGCAAAACCATCGAAACCTTAGCATACTGGTTTGAAGTTAATAAAATGTATTTTTTTTAAAGAAAAATTTGTTCAAAATGAAATTTGGCACGCAATGTCAGTGCATTCAAGTTCACCCCCCCCCCAACTCCACGCACAGCAAGCAAAATCACGTAAACAAAATATCTATACCTTACGGGTAGAACATACTTCAGAGAGTTTATTAATTTATTTATTATTTCGTATTAAATTGTGTTCATTGTTACTAGTCTCTGTGGTAAGAAAACGCATTGGTTTATTTACATTTCAATTGGTTCTCATACTTAGCTTCAAAGACAATACAATGCATGCATAGTTAACTCATCCCGATTCCTATCCCTGTCATTAAATATTTTCTAATAATATCACGCCATTTTCTAATTCCCTGAATAAATAAGATGTCCTCATTAACATTTATTTATGAGAATTTTGATCATCTC
>JASPKZ010004334.1:0-64214 GCA_030220185.1 Diploptera punctata | reverse complement strand
CTAGTAATGAATGAGTTCCCTCTACTCCCAAACATTTTATTGTACACATTTTTGTTAGAAAACTCAGTCCAGGGTCATGATACCGTCTGAAGGTTTAGGCCAGTTTAAAAATCTTGACCCCATCGAGAATG
Organism: Diploptera punctata; assembly: GCA_030220185.1. Classification (NCBI taxonomy): domain Eukaryota; kingdom Metazoa; phylum Arthropoda; class Insecta; order Blattodea; family Blaberidae; genus Diploptera; species Diploptera punctata. The sequence continues at coordinate 64,083 of JASPKZ010004334.1, read as the reverse complement.
GAACCCGCGACATTCTGAAACTATTATTATTATTATTATTATTATTATTATTATTATTATTATTATTATTATCATCATCATCATCATCATCATCATCATTACACTGTAAGCACGATTCTAAGGTTTCCTGTAATAATGTCTAATTTAATAATTATTATGTATGCTAATTTCAAAACTGAAATCTTTTTTTTTTCCCCTAACACGTACAATTTTTTTATAATTACCAATTTTATAGGTAATATATTTTTATATACTTCTATGTACAGCTGTTCGAAGCAAAGAAGTACTATGAATGTCATTGTTGCAATCACAATGACACGATGAATATGTTTGACAACAATACTTTTGTTGTTTTCATTGCAATCCTTGCAAGTTTAATTCAGTTTGCAGTTGCTTTTCAAATATATAGAATATTTTTGTGAGTGGTAGAGCTGCATTTAATTTATTGGTTTTTAAAGCCAAATATACCTAGTGTTGCGTTATCGAAACAATCAGTATAGTTAAAATGCAAAATATGAAACATTGTTTTTGAAATGCCTCCATACTGGAATTACTTGATGTAGTTTAATAATTTAGTTGAGGACGACTGACCTAGCAGGTACCAATATTTTATATTTTATATCTGATTATAATCATACAGACTTTAAACAACAATGGAAAATAATACTTTTTTTCAACATACGCATGAAGTTTTATTGTGTTAGTAGTATTTCCGAACATGATACAAATGCAGACTTGGTTAGACCATTTCGTGATATTCTAGACCGGAATAAAAGCGATTTGGCGTTCCCTGCACCTAACAAGCAACACCCAACATTCACAAAAGTTACGGAGCAAGAAATATTAACAGTTATAATGGAAACTAGAAATAAGAAGGCCGTAGGGCCGGACGGAATTGCCAACGAGCACCTGAAACTGGCGGCACCACACCTAGTACAGACATGGACCCAGTTATTCAACAAATGCCTAGAATACGGTACCATACCAGAAAAGTGGAGACACTCAATAATCAAAATCCTTTACAAAGGCAAAGGCCCTACATAATCACTAGATGCTTACAGAGGCATAGCACTGGAGAATTCATTATTCAAAATCTTCTCAAAGATTCTGACAAAGAGGCTATACGACCTTGCAGACAACGCGATCCCAGAGGAACAATTCGGCTTTAGGAAGGGAAGAGCCACCATACACGCCATAAACAACCTGTTGACAGACATCCAAGAATCACTCAGACACCCCAAAGGTAAACTGTACACAATATTTATCGACTTCACAAAAGCGTTTGATCTACTTGACAGACAGATCATAATGAAGAAGCTCGAAATGATAAGTGGAGACAACTATTTGTCACACATCATCAGATGTATTATGGCAGTCAATAGAGTGACCATAAACGATAACGTAACGACATCGGCTCCTATAATACAAACAAATGGAGTTCTCCAAGGCGACCCAATAGGTCCTCTACTATTCAACATCACAACTGCAGACATCGCACATGCTTTAAAGATGGCAAACAGTAAAGCTACCATATACATGTACGCAGATGATATGGTCCTTTGCGCGACAAAGTACAGAGATCTACAGGAAAGTTTCAACACCCTCATAACATGGACAGAAGAAAACGGGCTCCACATAAATAAAAACAAGACAATGCAGATGGTCTTCAGAAAGGGAGGAAGAGTCTCAACACACGAAATGGTGTACTATGGACAAGATCCACTAAAACAAACAAGTCATTACAAATATCTTGGAGTAACCTTCCAAACAACGGGCACATGTTTCAGCAAAACACGTAACTGAAAAAGCTGTCGCAGCCATAAGAGGCATCAACGACATAAAATACATAAATAGACTGTCACTAGATACAGCAAAACAGCTATTCACCGCAAAGATTATTCCAATACTCGTCTATGGTCTGCAAATAATATGGAAATACCTAAAGAAAAAGATCTACAGCAACTTGAAAAAGTAAAAGCCACATTCTTAAAAAGAGTTCTCGGTGTATCAAAAAAGACTCCATCTCGACTTGTATATGAACTGGCACGGGAACCATTTCTAATAGAAGAGCTGAGGATATCACAACAGCTACCGGCAACAATTCATTATGACGAGCTTCTAGCAGAAAGAGTGAGGAAAAGAAGCGAGATTGATTCGGATTTCTACGCCACAGAAGCAATGATAAACCGAACGTGGGCGAACCCTGACCAACCACAGCGGCATGTACTTACTCGATTCTCTATACATGGCTTTCATCACGAGATATGCAAAAAACCAGGTTTTCACCAAGCGGACGAATATTGTGTGTGTTCTCTGTGCGGATGTATATGCAGCCAATATATTTAGAACTGTGTACAAAAAGGACAAAAAGCTTAAACGCTTACAGCAAGAAAATATTTTAATGCACATTTGTGCGCAATTCTACTTATTATTATTATAGTATTTACGGCATTTCCTTGTTAGTCTTGACATGCAAATGATGATGGAAGTTATTTTCCCTCAGCATGGAAAAGAATGTACACATTATTCATGTAAAAGTAAAATCTGAAGCATAATAACATGTATTTGAAGAATAGTTTTATATTATGATTTGTTTTAATGTACTTGGTTATTGACATCAAATAATACGTTTTATATTTACGAGACGAATATTTCGTTGTATTTTCAGATGTTGCGTTTTCGAAACTCTAATCACATATGACAAACACATTATACGAATGCATTCATTTGAGAAATCTGAGTTCAAAGGATATTCTTGAAATTATATAATAATATTAATAGCATGGATGTATTTATATCGCCTCGTAATGTTATAGAAAATACTGATGAGGACAGTGAAGATGGAGCGTTTTGCAGGAAATATATTCTAAGTAGTAGGCAACTGTCTTCAAATGTGGAATTGGTATTTGGAGGCGGAGAGGAAGATTCTTGATAAGCAGCTTATCAGAAAAAAGTTCAGTCACTGGTACCTGAATATAACAGACATAGTGCTAAGAAAAAACAGCAATGGAATAAACAGGATTTAACAGAAGAAAATAATATTCGAAATCAATCGAAACACACTAACACTGTTAATCCACACACATTTATTGATCAATCCGTAATATGAAGCAAAATCTTTCATTTCTGACTCCTAGATTAAGAAATTAAAATAATCAATTAATTAGGACCTGTATTATTATAATGTTAAATCTCTATTGGGTGAAATAATCATCGCAGGTATATGAAACTTATACGAAATCAAACCGTGAGAACACGTGGAGTTGATTTTCATATAATTAAATTAAAATAAATTGAATTAAAGAATTTGATAGAATTAGGAAAAAAACGATCAGTTAGTAATTACGGAAACCATTTAACAAGTACATGGTACCGCTTTGTTAAGCGACATGCTCTTGACGCGGCTACAAAAGAGTTAACATTTTAGAAAACTTATTGCACTAGCGGATTACTGGACATTTCTATGTAGACCAGTAATCCAAGATCTTAAACCGAGCTTCGCTGACAGGTCATGAACAAAGCAGTGATATATGACTTTGAAACTACAGCGTGGAGTAAACAGCTCATAACGAACTCGACAAATCGCGAGGACGCGAAGCCTAGCAAACAAGCGGGAAAAGGCCACTGACCCAAAGGAGTTATATAATAAATTTAGACCGGGATTCCCCAGGGTACGAACTCTTGTTAGGACTGTATTCACGATGGGAGTGTTCATATAGGGAACATGGTGGATCCTTGTCCAATGGAAAGACGGCGATTCCTTCTTTGGTACTAAGGAATCGTCAGCCAATATAATAAAGTGTTGTATCGCGACAAGGTAATGACCTCATGACGACACGATGACAGAGAGAGGGTAACGAAGTTTACCTTATACCTAACAATAATTATGTTAAGTGAGTTCAGCGTTTTGAGTTCGGCGTCCTGAGTCCGGCGGAACTCATCGAGGTGGGGGTCGGAACAGACTCACCGACATAGCCATAAATTAGCAAAATACAAACATAACTTCACTTAGAATTTATTCATCCATGATAGATCAGTCGAGATTCAATCTTGGATTCTGAATGCGTTCCTGCGGCCAATACCTTGTCCGACTTTAATATGTCTACAATTTTACATGTGTATCTAGTGTCCTTAAATTAATAAAGCCTATTTATTAAAATTCATCTCGCGTAGTCTTGCGCCGGCCAGCTCCTTGCTTATCCCTAGAGAAAGAACCCCAGCGCTACCAATTTCCAACCTGAGCGACCTAAATTCTCATACATGGAGAAATCCTTTCGGTACTCCTGGCGTCCAACATCCTTTATTACCGATAAACCCAATTAATACCCCCTTAAATACCACTACAGTTTTTTTCCGCTATTTTTTTAATGAGTTGAGTTTGGAAATCATTGTAAAAGTGTAATTATTTCACACAGAAAAAAAATAAGAATATGTTGATGAATTAAATGTGTTTACTGGAATCTTATACATTTGCCTGAGAATGTATTGAGAAGAGATGCCTGATAATACTAAAAATAAATTTTTACCATGTGCTATGAGGTAACGCAGATTTCAAGAAATCGTGCGTTTTCTTCATTTGAACAACAACATAACAGTTAATAAAATTACAAAGTTTTAAAATTGAGACCATATTTAAAATCACTATGAAATTAATTTCTTGAATATACTGTTTGGGAAAAATATATGCTGAAGCCATGATACATTTCGACAGGCATGGAATAGAACATATGAAATGCAAACCAGTAAGGATCGGTTATAAGGTCTGGTGTCTGAATCAAAAACTTGGATACCTTATTGATTTTGAAATATATCAGGGAGCTAAAGGACCAGATATTTTATAAAAAGAAGAGTTCGTACTTGGTGGGAGTGTACTTTAAAATGTTTCTGAAACCGTTTACAAGGACACCATATGTTTTCTGATAATTATTTCATCGGCATGAAAGTTGTATCGAAATTCTCTCATCCCGGTATTAGAATAAAGGCAGAATGAGAAGCAACTAGAAAAGTGTCCTCTGAAGGATAGTGCATTATTGGAAAAGGAGAAACGGAGATCCTATGACTTTTGCTGTGACAATGATAGACTTCTGATAAGGAGATGGAATAATAACGCTGTTATGTCCCATACCTAATTGTGAGGCGATTCATCCTATACAGAATGCAACAAGATACTCTGCAACTGAAGAGAAACATGTAGGTAATTATCAATCAGCCACATCTTATCCAGTCTTACAAGTCAACATGAGTGGAACGGATAGTATTGATCAAAATGTAAGTATATTAAGGATAGATATTCGATCAAAAAACTCCTGATGGCCGATTTTTTTATGGGGACTTGGTGCTGCTGTCCAAAATGCCTGGCTATTACAGTATATAGAGTGTCATGTGGAAAGAAAAGTACCGATGACCTGCTGTAATTTCGACGAAAAATTGCTTCGATACTTCTTAACAGTTATGGAGAATCAGGATCCACAATGGGACCAGTCAAAACATCAAAATGTACCCGAGTAACGATAAACATAAGATTCGACAACCGTGACCTCCCTCCTTGCTACACAAGCTGGGCGCAAAAGATGTGTCCTTTGCAGATCAACAATCAATCATTGCATAAAATGTAAAGTGGCTCTCCATAATGCATGTATTACTGCATTTCATCTCTGTTAGCAAATTGAGATATTTTCGAGCAGGTAGTTGAAAGTCAGGGTCATAAAACAAGTCTCTACAACAACCTACTTCATGTAAATGATGATAGCCAATAACAAAGTTTCTTTCTTTTTTTATTTAATTCTCAATTACAGTTATGTAATTGTTTGCTGTTACAAAATGTTACCACTCTATACACTCAGTAAAATCTGATTCCAAGTTGTTAAAATATCATAAAATGTGGAATTCCTGATAAGAATCTACACATTTACAATAATAAAACTAAAAAAATGAATCCATCCATAGCAATTCTGCCCGAAGGCAGGTCTTTCACTGCAATCATAGCATTTTCATGCTATGCTTGCAGCTTTACTAGGGAATTGTAGGTGTGGTAGCTTCCCGTTTCTTTCCACACCGGTGAAGGATGATGATGATAATGACGATGATGGCATATGATTTCGGGGACCGTTTGGGCCTTAAGGTTTTCCTGACATTTGTCTTACAGGTGAGGAAAAACCCCGATAAAAACCTCACCCAGAAAAACTGCCCGACCGGGGATCGAACCCGGGCCCGCTGCGTGACAAGGCAGCACGCTACCTCGAGACCACAACGGTGGACAAAAAAAAAGAATAATGTTTGTTAATTGTATTTAGGTGTCATTTAATTCAGTGGATAAAATTATACATATCTACCCAAGTCTGCAACATTTCCCAAAAAGTAAACAAAGTATAATCATGAGTACAGGTACTGATCCACATACACTTTTATATGAACTTAAGAATATTAAAAAAAGTTTTGGACACAAATGTAATATGTCTTCCAGAAAGTGTACAGATAATCATGATATATTTTACCACAAGTATGACAAGTTTAATTCAGTTTGTAGTTTTACTTCAAATAGTGAGCCTCAATTTTTATGAATAGCAACTGTATATCTTATAGTTGTTTCTTTTGAAGTAACAAGTCTTCCGGAAAGGTTAAAAATAATCCCGATTTATGGTGGTCTATGAGGTTCGGTAATGTAGGTGGGATCATTTGAAGTTGAAGGATGGCCTGAGGAATCTGTTAGCTCGTGTCCATCAGGAATAGGGACAGAAAGTCCACGAGAATGTGGCACGGGTCTTAATGGTTGATGCAAGATTTGGATACAGAATTTTATATTTAGTTTTCATAAGTAATGTCACGAGTGATTTCCAATTTATCTAGAGAATTTGGGAATCAAGAGTGGCATTTGTTAGGACTTTTTAACGAATAAAATTAAGCTGTTTACTAATAAATTATTGTTTAACTATAGTTATTTTAATATATATATATATATATATATATTTAATGTAAACGGCGATGTTTGAAAAATCAGAGAAATGTGAGGTTATGTTCATTCACTGCTGCTTGATCATATTTTTATTGCCAAATAAGATCGCAATATTGTAAGAGTGCACCCAAGTGGAGAAATAATGAAACACATCAAACTATATATCATAATCAACATTACGGGTTATTCATTTTATTTTTTTTAGTAAACAACTCAGTAAAATCAAGGAATCTTTTCATTATTTGCTATATTCAATGTATTTGTTGGAGAAAAATAATGTTTTGACCTGTTCAGAACATTAAAAAGGAGGAGCTTTCTTAATCACAAAAGCAGGAGCTGATAAAGAGAAATCGATAAAGAGCGAGGTGAAACACGACTGTCTTTGGTTGTAAAACAACATTAATTGAAACGTGATTGGTCATTGACTAGCATTTGTGGCATGAGTTAAATAGTCTTTGAAAAGCCCTCTGTTTTATAATGCAGAAGTAACAGTCTTTCCAGATGGCTGGTGGCTATGGCCAAATCATGTGAACAACAAAATACATTTTGTTATTTTTGCCCTGCAACCTCTCTTAATGTCACGTAGCACGTTACACAACATGTGTTTGGTGCCCAATGTTTTACTTGTTCATCTACTTTACAACCAAAATACAAGTAATACGTCTTTTATACATTGCCTATAATTTGATCGACGTTATGATTTATAAGCAATTCCCCACAAACATAGCAGAGACTATTTGTGACCCATCCTCTGTTCAACCGCACAATAAGGGTAAAAAACAATAAATCGCCATGATGGGTAACACTCATTCAACCTACAAAAGTAAAAGCGTGTTTCAAATGGAACTGTATGTAATGTGTGTAAAATATCTACGATAAGAAAAAGTTGATAGATTTTAATAATTTGCTAACTAAAAAACAATTTCCTAAAAAAAACTGACGTGTAGGGATTTAATACGATATTCGTAATCACATACGTGTAATATATAAAAATGAATGTTTGTTTGTTCGTACTTTATGCGCGACCATTCCGTTGATCCGATTGTGATGGAGCTTTTTGCAAAATGTTAAGGAGATTCCCGGGATGAACATAGGCTATAAGAGAGTTGTGATTCTCAACTCCTATACCCTTAAAAATCGCCCTTTGTAGTGGAAAACGTGAAAAAAGTAGGTTTTTGGACGCTTGAATGGCTTACGCTGCCTAAACCGTAACAATGCGAAAATTAATGTACACAGAATTGAATATCTCAAAAAGCTCTACAAAAAAGTCTGCGACAGCATATGTTTATGTCTTATGGATAACTCACAATAACCATTTTTGTCTGTCATTGAAGCCAAGAAGATCGAGACAAGTACGTAGATTCCTGTACAAGCATAGCAGCACATAGCGGGCATTCTTTTACGGATAACTCACAGTAACGAGTTTTGTCTTTTAGCTCATTTATGCCAAGAATATTGAGATTTGTAGATTCCCGGGCAACACCGGGTAATCTTAAAATAATTACGATATACATTTATAATTATTTTTCATTTTACTTATTCAATTAATCATAAGAAATACATTATTTGTTGTCTTTCAGCTCATTTTTGCCAAGAAGATCGGGATGAGTTGATTCCCGGACAACGCCGGGTAAACAGCACGGGGTATCTAAAAATAATTACGATATACTCTGCCAGGTAAAATAAAGCTATTATTATTATTATTATTATTATTATTATTATTATTATTATTATTATTATATAAATTTTTCCTAACACTTATTTAACTGAACATAAAACACATTAAGTTTCGTATTTCAGTTCATTTATGTCAAGAAATCGGGGTAAGTAGATTTTCGGGCAACGACGGGTAAACAGCACGGAGTATCTAAAAAATATAAATTTATAATTATTTTTCCTTTCACTTATTCAACTAAACATAAAAGCATATTAATTTTCATTTATTTAGGCATAGCAGCGCACGCCGGGTATTAGCATGTATTGCATAAAAAGAGTTATTCGTGTCTATGTTAAGAAAACATTGTTGACTAGTGTTATTGATTTCTCAGTATGACCGTTCAACATTTCTACATTATTACGAGTATTAATCTTATGTAAAATAATACTTACATTTGCTTCTGTATGGACGGCTCCATGAAATATCTAACATTACTAGATAACATGGGAGTTTTTGTACGTAGCCAACAATTTGAACAAACAATTCACTCGTTGCTTTTATTAGTTATCATCCTCACTAAGTCATTCTTGCCAACTGAGAGCACCGTGTAGATAGATCCCAATTATCGGTTACTTGAAGTGTTGGACGCTTTTCATTGGCAGGTAATGGTGCGCTTTCAGTACTGCATAAAAATTGACCATGGTACGTTTTGAATGCATAGCGGATTGGCGGATATCAGTTCTCCCAAGTTTCTGGCGCGATTCATAATGTCACTTGAGCGGTTTTAGTGAACACAGAAGAACGTACGTTTGACTAGCTTAACCATAAAATTCATAATGTATGCTATAGGATATATCAGTTGGTTTAATTAATTTAATATTTTAAATAAATCAGAAGAAAACCAATACAAAGAAACCACTTAATTGTGTGTCCAATTACACAATATACCTAATAATAACAGTTATACATGATTCCGTTTTCATTGCGGTCCGCCACATTTAAGTAACTGACACAAGGCATTTATATTTTGGTAATTTAAGGGTTAATTCATTTAGGAATGTCCAAAATTTGTGACTGATTTGCAAGAGTATATGACCCGTTTTATTACATCACTCAAGATTTGAATTATCAATTTATTAAGTTTTCTTTCTGCTTATTTGTGTTTAAATAAAAGTTATAATTTAGTGATGGTGAAAAAATATGTGCTTATGTGACATACATATGATCAGATAAGAATATACTATTTGTAGCATTCAACTCACTATGTTTTCTGTGTTTCTTTGAAAAGTTAAATAAATTATTCAATTATTGGATTGTGAAAATTATTAAATTCCTTCAGTGTGTTTCTGTTAATGTATCTGGCTCTCCATTTACATACATCTAGTGTTCTTGAAGTGAGGCTACATTCTTTTATTTTAACTCTCCGATCTGCATCTGTTATCTGTTTGGTGTTCGTAGGGAATATTTGGTTCTTACCATACATATTGTGCGAAGATTGTCAACGAGAATCTAAATACTTAAAAAAAACTCCAAAATAAAGCCAAATATTACCGTTGCAGAATTTAGTTGTCGGTATGAAGTATGTAGGCCTATATGTTCTTCGTTCGTGGTGAGAGAGAATTATGAAAAATTGACAAGAAATTAATTAGAAATTTACATAAATATAACTTAAAAATCGTAAAAAAAATATGGTTGCTCCAAAATTAATTCCGAATCCTGGTAAAATTGAACTGTCGATCCAAAAGAATCATCATACTGACCGATCACGTGCTCGATAGAACGATAAAAATATATTAAAAAATTAAAGAATTCGAAAAACAACTACCCGAATCGCAATATGTATAACCTCCCAAATGTAGCGAAACGCAAACCACAATTTTTTCACGATTTTTAGGTTACATTTATGTGAAAATCTAATTAATTTTTCTCTAGCTAACCTAGCCAAATCGCAACCAACTTCTAAATGTACCAACGCAAGAAACATTTTTTTAAATCGATTTTTAGGTTAGATTTATGTGAAATTCTAATTCATTTTCCATTATTTATCGTAATTTACTCTCTCCCACTATATAGATATGAAGCGAAAAATGAATACCTGAACTGAGATTTGAACCCGGGACTTTTAATTCTATACGATAGGGCGATACCAAATTCGCTATCCAGGCACTCCAGTGTAATCAATTTTCCTTTCCTTATATACAATGTCAGTCATAAGAAGCAGCGAGAGGCGACCGCAGTGCTTACTTATGGCTTCTATAACAAAAAGCATTTTAATGAGAACATTTTACTATAGGGCCTATAGCAGTAACTCTTCTTTTTATTTCGGTCTTACGTTTAATTTTAACATTTAGCAATGAATGCCAATTATATATAAAGGTCTGTAAAGAAATGTTGCTATGGTAATTTGTGCATTTCTGAAGTATACTTAACCAAATCGCAATGTAACCTACCCAAATGTATTGAAACGTAAGGGAAATGTAAAATGTCATACCGTAACGTACTTACCTCTACATACTTATAGAAAGTAACATGTTATACTTGTTAATTTCCGTTAGAAATCCCCGACTTTTTCACCAATTTACTGGAGTTTGCTCATTAACACATACTCTAACCGTGTCTACGATATTAAGCTCTTCCATCTTTACTAACATTGTGCTGATAAAAAAACTATTTACTACTTAGTAACCAAACATATCGTTAGACGTCGCAGTAAAATAAAAACATGTTGGTATCACAAATGTAATGTCTTCTAATCGATAACATTCGAGATAGTTTACAATCTGTAGCCGTACAGTTAGCAATCTGTGGTCCGTTCCAGCATGCGGCTGCCTATACTTCGCTGATATTACCCGATAGTTTGAATATTAACTAGAGTGTTGCTGTGCTCCTAATAATATTTCGTTTAATCACTGACTTTATTTAATTTGATACCAAACATTCTGCTTAGTTTCTTTATTGTTTTTTATATTTGCGTTTCTCCTCAACATTACGAACCGGATTTGGTTTCTAGCTAATTCACTGGTCCTATCGAACCCGCAGGTTCATGGCCCCGCAGACATAAGCTTATATAGGCCTACATCCTTATCTTGGGCTAATGTTTTCCAATCATCCTCTGTATAACCTACTTCCCTCAAATCAAGGTTAATGTTATTCTCCCACCTCATTCTTGGTGTACCATTATTATTATTATTACTATTACTATTGTCCACCGCTGTGGTCTCGAGGTAGCGTGCTGCCTTGTCACGCAGCGGGCCCGGGTTCGATCCCCGGTCGGGGCAGTTTTTCTGGGTGAGGTTTTTATCGGGGTTTTTCCTCACCTGTAAGACAAATGTCAGGAAAACTTTAAGGCCCAAACGGTCCCCGGAATCATATGACCATCATCATCACCCTTATCATTATCATCATCATTCTTCACCGGTGTGGAAAGCTAGGGAAGCTACCACACTTACAATTCCCTAGTAAAGCATGCAAAGCATAGCATGAAAATGCTATGATTGCAGTGAAAGACCTGCCATCGGGCAGAAATACTATGGATGGATTATTACTATTATTATTATCACCATCGTCATCGTCGTTATTATTACTCATTTTATTGTTATATTTTGTAAAATTTAGGGTATATAAATGCACATAATATATTCTATCCATTCATAAATTATTATTTTGTAGTTATTTCTTATAGGTTGTGTTATATAGTTACTTTATTTCGTGTAAATATAAACTTTTGAAGATTCAACGTTGTTGCCTCGAGTTAATTTTGTTGGTTCAGACGCAGCAGGCCCGGTTTTGATCCCGGTCGGGAAAATTTTCTTGGTGAAGGGGTTTTTCCCACCTGTAAGAAAAATGGATGGGATTTTGCCTAAATAACATCTAATCACTATCTGGGAATAATAATAATCTATAGGCCTATCATATTCGCCTTGATTAGTTATAAGTAAACCATGAATCATAATCATACATTTCATCATCATTATCATTACGGTATTGGTCATAAGGTCCGTTCCAGCTCCAATAAAAACTGGTCTCACCATCTTTTTGTAGACCTTCCTGGGTTTCTTCTTCCGCGAGGATGATAATTGTATATTGTTCTGGTGATTGGTGTTCCTGGGACGCTTTGTACGTGCTCTCTCCAATTCACTTTAAGTTTTATTATGTCTATAATGGTGCACATTTTTAGTTGTAATTTAATGTCTTCACCTCTCTTTTTATCAAATAACGTATAGCCGGCTACAAAACTCAGAAACCTCATTTCAGCAGCTTTAATTTTTCTCTCATGTTTTTTTCCCCCTAAAACCCATTTTTTATTTATTTAGCCTGGTGGAGTTAAGGCCATGTGGCCTTCTCTTCCACTCACCAGAACAAACATATGTTACATATGAATACAAAAAAAATTACAATAATAGTCATATTAAACAGGACAAACATATGTTACATATGAATACAAAAAAAATTATAATAGTAGTCATATTAAACAGGACAAAGATATGTTACATATGAATACAAAAAAAATTACAATAATTTAGACATTGAACAATTAATTATGTCATATTGAATAATAATGAAAATAATGTCTAATAATACAATGAAACTAAATACAATTAAAATTAAATTAATGATACAATGAATAAAAAAAAAGGAATAACAGCTCGAATCTACTATACATAAAAAGAAAAGAAAAAAATACAAAGAAAGTAATAAACTACAATGAATTAATCTACGCTTTTTATACAAGGCATTAGGTAAATATATTAACAAGTCCTAAGTCTATTTTCATTAAATAATGCAAAAACGCATTATTAATTCTTAAAAAGTACTATTAGTGAGTTGTTTCTATTAGTAATTTATTTTCAATTTGTTTCTGAAAGATGGTAAAGTTTGGCAGTCTCTGACATAGGGTGGAAGTGAATTCCATGTTCTAGCAAGAGAAACTGTAAAAGATTTCGAAAATAGGTAGTGTGATGAGGAGGGATATAAAGGACACTGTGCTCAAGGGATCGGGTATCTAAGTTATGTGTATCGGAGAGTTTAGTGAAGCGGTGTGATAAATAATAAGGTAATGATGTGTGTAATATGTTATAGAGAAGGCATAGGGAATGGATGGTTCTACGATCTTGAAGACGAAGCCATGACAATTGTTCCAGGGATGGTGTAACGTGATCAAATCTACGTATACCACAAATAAAACGTATGCAAGAATGTGAACACGTTGAAGTCTTTGGGTAAGAACAGTATTTAGGTCAGTAAAAAGAGTATCACAATAATCAAAATGGGGCATTGCAAGTGTTTCTACTAACATTTTTCTTAGAGAAAACGGTAAACAATTTCTTATACGATTTAATGAGTGTATTATTGAGAAGATAGTTTTGCAAATGTTATTTATTTGTTTATTCCAAATTAAATGTTTATCCATAAACACTCCTAGATTTTTTACTGTCTCACTATAAGGGATCTGAACCCCATTAAGTGACACATGTAATACTGCATTTGTGTTAATTGAGGATAATAGTCTCTGATGGCCCATAATGATTGCTTGTGTCTTTCTAGGATTTAATTGAAGTCCATATTTCTCTGTCCACGCCGTTAACGAGTCAAGGTCCTCATTAATTTTGGTTACCGCGTCATTTAAAGAATAGTTGTCTGAGTGAAGGTAGATCTGCATGTCGTCCGCAATAAATGATGTTTGCAATGTTTTAGGGAGTCAGATATGTCGTTTATATAGATTGAAAAAAGCAATGGGCCGAGCACCGAGCCTGTGGAACTCCAGCTTTAAGGTAGGTCCAAGAAGAGCGTAATGTAGAATTTCCTACAACATATTGCTGGCGCTCACGAAGGTAGGAGTTGAACCATTGCGTGACACTGTCAGAAAGTGAGAGGTTTTTTAGTTTAAGCAACAATAAGTCCAAGTCTACCGTGTCAAATGCTTTACTAAAGTCAAGTAGTGTAAGAATAGTAAGTTTTCGATTATCAGATGCTTCGCGTATGTCTTCACATATCTTTAGTAGAGCAGTATTTGTATTTTTCACATCCATAGGCTACAATTATTAGGATTTTACCAATTCTTGCATTTATGTCTGTAATATAATAATCAGTTCTATTAATTTTATCAAGCAATTCTTGCAACTCCTCAATAAAATTATTCTGAATCCTCATCTCTACCTTCTTCCGGAGCATTACCGTTAAATATCCCTTTATATTTATTACAATTGTGAGAATTCTCTCGTTAATAAATTTATATGAATTGATCTTATTTTTCCAAAATGTGTATATTAGAATGACGACTCCAGCGGATACTCTTTTTCCTTGGGGAACTCCACTATATATCACGTTATAATTATTTAACTGTTTAGAGCCTTTAAATTTCTCCTTAATTTCTGTAATAATTGCCAAATCAATGTCAATGTTGTGTAATTCATGTTCTAATTCTATCTATTTATTTGTCAGACCACGTACATTCCACATTGCCAGTTTAAAAAATGCATCGGTTCCAAATTTTTTGTTCCTTTTCCATTGCCTTAGTCGTCATAGGTAGATCAGTCCGGCTAATATTTTATTGGAGACTTCGAGTAAAATAATGTCCCCTGAAAAGGCTACCAACCTATTGTAGGGTAAGATCGTGATGGGATTGCCATCTCAGAGTATAATTATGATCATTACTCCCTATGAATTAGCCCCATCAAGAGGGTTCTTCCTGCCAGTTTCGCCGTGCTGAAGTCTCCTTCTCTGCCGATTCTACCGTTGAGGTCTTGAGGTACTATCAGCCGGAGCCCGCTGAACCAAGTTTTTTAAACGAGGTGCTCCTTTTTCATCCGGGCTTGGCACTGGCAATGATGGTGTTCAACATGCATATTATGTTCGAATTCTCTAGCATGAATTTATGTATCTTCTCTTAATTGTTCGCGTTATCTCGGAAGTAGCCCATACATTGAGATGATTACTCATCCTTATGAGTCCTTTACATTCTTATGTAATTTGTTTTTTATTTATATACACATTTTCAATGTTTACACATCTTTTTGTGCCTAAAGTCTCATTTTCCTCCTCCACTCGTCCATTTGAATCTACTACATGTCCTCCAGTCCTCTCATTCGAGTTCTTATTTCATGCATTAATGAGTTCGAGGACTTCCTTTCTTTCTTCTTCTAGGTGAACATATTTTTTCTCGCATTCGTCGTACATGCCCATACCGATTTAATTGATTATATTTTATATAATCCAGTGGCGGAGCGTGGAATTTCGAAAAGTGTTAGCCTTCGTTTTATTTACAGCAATATGGATATGATATTGTATTTATACAGAGCCATATGTCACTTTCGTACCAACCATCATTAAAACGACGCACTTTGGTCTTTGTTTTACTTGTAATGCTATTTAAATTATGAGTTGGTTTATCTCGTTCTATATATTTTTTTTCTCAACGAAGCTTCGGCAGGAAAAGGGGTGACGTAACAAGTCTTCAATAACACAAGCACATTCCTCTACCACGACGATGTTTAGATTGTATCTGATACGCTCAGAAGCAAGCACCATGCGGTCAACTTTACACTACACTTACTCAGAGCTGACTGAAACGTAACTGTTAGCCGTTTCAATAGTGCTAACACAGCAACCTATTCAGTCGCTTGAAAAACAGTACGATACACTACCGATCATCCTTAGTGCGACTGAAATCAGCTAACATTGGATTTAAATACCCTGAAGTGCAGTACATTGTAGTATTGTAATGCTTATATACGCGTATAATATACGGTACATTATTAAGTTACTAACTTTTTAACATTTAGACTACTATAAATGCATAGTTGTATTTTTTCCCGGTATTATGCTTCATTTTAATTAAATATCAAATAATTTATTTCTAACTTTTCTGTTAGCCGGGCTAACAGTGCTAACATGGATCCTCCGCCACTGATATAATCTACTACTGAATATGTAATATACTTTTTTTCTCCTTATGTGATTCGGAGTTAAAAATCCTTTTTTCGACAGGTTGTTGCAAATAAGGCCCGGCAGATGTGCGGCACACAGAAATTCTACTCGTACAAAGGGAGAGGTTAACTCGGGTATAGAAAGAAAAAAGAGAGACAAAGAAATAGAGAGTAATATCGATGTAAAGTAGGCTATATAAAAAGAGTGTCTTGGATTGTAATATGGAATAATACAGAGTGCTCTAAAATTCTCCTTACAAACTTTCAGGACTTGTAGAGGGGATTGAATTGATAATATTTAGAATTTGAAACCATGTCCGGAAATTATCGTTTCCGTGCTACAGCCGTTTGAAAACAAGCATTGCCTGAACATATGTCACGTGTCTAAACAAGTAATAGCTTCGCGATTCGTCCGCCTGCAGAGTTACATGATGAGGGGTGCTTACGTCGGATCACGTGATGTCAATTGACGTATATCCTACCTCTCGAGCCTCATTCACGTGTCTTTCAGTGTTAGAGCAACATGATTGAGTACACTTTTGCTGAATACACCGACATGATCCTTCCGTATGGCGAAGCTCGAGGTAATGGAAGAGATGCTCGTCGCCTTTATCAAGGTCGTTTTCCACAACGTCCGACTCCATCGCATATCCTTTTCGCCATAATTACGTAACGACTTCGAGAAAGGGGTACTTTCGCCGCCAGCAGGAATGACTGTGGTGCTCCAAGGAGACGCCACACTCCCGAATTGGAAGAAGGTGTACTGCATCAAGTAGAAAGTAATCCGTCAACGAGTACACGAGCAATTGTGCCTGTAATGGATGTTACTCCTAGCATCGTTTGTAATGTTATGCATGAACAACAACTACATGCAAATCACCTCCAAAGGGTACATTCACTACGGCCAGCCGATTTTACTTTACGCGTTAAGTTTTGTACGTGGTTTCTGCACCGCTGCTTCAGCGAGCCCCTCTTTTCCACGGCGAATTCTATTCACAGATGAATGTACATTTACTAGGGATTGTGTATTCAATTCACGAAACAGCCATATCTGGGCAGACGAAAACCCTCATGCCGCGCACGTCCAGGGATTCCAACACAGATTTTCAATTAATGTGTGGACAGGTATTCTGGATGGTCATGTGATTGGACCGTACATGCTTTCATCCAGGCTAACAGGTCCCATATACTTGAACTTTCTACAACAAATATTGGACGTGTTGTTGGATACTATGCCACTGAACATCCGTCAAGATATGTGGTTTCAGCATGACAGGGCACCCCCTCACTTTTCACTTCATGTTCGGGAACATTGCACCGACGATTCTAACAAAGATAGATAGGCCGAGGTGGTCCAATTACATGGCCTCCACGTTCACCGCATTTGACCCCATTGGACTGTTTCCTCAGGGGTGAGTTTGGTTTATGACCCTCCTGTATAGATAGAAGAAGATCTGATGGCACGAATTGTGATCGCTGCAAGAGAGATTGCAGATACACCAGGTGTGAAAGAGCGTGTTTACCAAATCATAATTTGTAGGTACAATGTGTGCAACGAAGTTACTGGTCGCCACGTAGAACCGCACTTGTATTGGATCTGAATGTTAACGATCATTTTAAAAGGATAAACAGTTTAAGTTTGACTGTAAACTAAAGTGTTTGTGAAAAATTATTCAGTTTCCATTTTGTTTCTTTGGTTATTAGTGGGTTGAATTGTAAAAAAATGGTGTACTGTGTCACGCCTGATAATAAATTACTTGTAAAAGTAATCGCGTTAAATACATGTTTTCAAACGGCTGTAGCAAGGAAACAGTAAGTTTCCGGGTGTGGTTTCCAATTCTAAATATTATCAGCTCTGTCCCCTCTACAACTCCTAGGAGTTTGTAAGGGGAATTTAGAGCACGCTGTATAGTTTTACGTGTCATCTTGTCTGTTAACAGACTTTCAAATAAAAAAAAAGGCGATATGATAGTCATCTTCTCTAGTTTTAACTAGAAATGATTTTTTTATATAGAGCTAAATAGTTTGTGTGTCACACAATATAAGAACTTTTTTATGGTACAGCCCTACATTTTCTTTATATTTTTAACACTTGTGTAATTGCTTCTTTGCAGCTGGTACTATATTTAGATAGGAGTTCAAAATGTTAAGTAATGTGTACTTAAATTTGCCTCAACACATGCTCAATAAACGCTAATAACTAAATGAGAGTGTTTCTAGAAATAACCACACAAGTACTTAACAACTCGCACTGAGGTTATCAATTCCGAGAGTTTAGAAAATAACGTTTATATTTAATTAGTATCAGTTTCTGAATCTCCAATATAAGAGGATTTACTGTACTTATAGGATTTACCCTCGTTGTCTTTATCTTGATTTAATGTTCCCATTTTTATAGGTACTCCCGCGCCGTAGCCGAGTGGTTAAGGCAAAGATGCCTTGACGCTGAGCTGTTTCAAAAATCTCCATGTGTGAAGAGATTTCTCATGGAATTTCGGTCATTACGGGATCGGTGCCCAACCAGCATCGTGAGGCATTTGGGTAGCTACAATAAGTAGCGGCTCCAGGTTGAGAAAAACAGCTATAACGGCTGGGGGATCCGACATGCTGACCACATGTCACCCCTACACTGGCTAGATGATCATCTACATCTGTGATTGATACATGTGGATGTGAGGCCAGGAACCAGCTGGTAGGTCAAGGACATTCTAGGCCTGTCGCGCGATGGAGCTTAGTTTAGAGTTTTATTTTTATAGGTAGGCTTAATTATTTCATGTCCCATCATCCGAGCCTAACAGGGACAGGACCTATCGGGAGAGGAATCTGAAGCTCTGGATTACTTTCAAAGTTTTTTGGGCAAATAAGGAAATGGAGGGATTCCTTGAATGAATGATCAGCTCAATGTCATGGCTACCTCCGAGACAAGACACACCATTCACTCACATGAAACAAGGCCAATATGATAGGTTATTGATTATGATAGTCCAAATGGTGTTTGAGTACTATTTGGGCCTTAAAATTTCCCGACATATTTACCTTACAGGTGAGGAAAATTAACGAAAAAAACTTCACCCGGAAACTTGACCCGATCGAGGATTGATCCCGGGCCCGCTGAGTACGAGGTAACCACGTTACCGGGAGACCACAGCGGAAAACATTCAGGATTTTCTCGGTATGTAAAAATAACCTTAATAACAAGTCTCTGGGTAAAATTTGTCGGTCCTTGCACTCTCGTACGGTATTTGAATTGCGATATTAATAACTTGAGATAGAGTGACATTAAATAAAATATTACCCACTTACAGGATTTTTTAAACTAATAGATAGAGTGGAGCAGAAATGTAAATTGTAACTAAATGTATTAACGTAGAAATGATTATTTAATTTCAATTAATTTCTTATTAACAAAGTAGATAAGAAAAAAATAACATAGAACGTTATAAGAGGGCAAAATAATATAACACGATTATTAATATTATTATCATTATTATTATTATTATTATTATTATTATTATTATCATTTAAATAAAATTTTGGCATAGAAATATATGTAAAAATTAAAAATCAGTATATAAATAAATAAATAATAATTATTAAGTAGCTGGTAGTATTAAATGTTGATTGTGTCATGAAAGTTAGAGCTGTGTTAAAAGTAAATTGGTTATAAATCCAGAAACGGATAAATAAAAAAATGTGTATGGCAAGATTATAGTGATGTTGATGACAATGTTTATTGTATGCGTTGCATTTTCGCTGTTTTCAGGATTTTGAAATGTTTCTTGGAAACTTTATAATTACAGCAGAGAAAAATGGGTTCGGAAAATTTGGAATGTAGACCAGATTTTTTCCATTGGAAACCTCCGAAACAACTTGTCCAGTCATTCAAAGTATGCACAACTACGATCAAGGTAGGCTTATATCATATATTTTCGAAATGAATCACGTGCAGAAAAAAGTACAATTATTTTGTATGACTTAGGGCTTACATATTATTCTTCGCCAATAGTTAATAAGTTTATTTTCAATATAAAAGACATCTTTACGCCCTTTATATTAGCTTGTCCTGTATCTATCTATGTAACGGAATCTTTCAACACGATTTGCACCCACTTGAAAACATTGGATCGACTTGAAACTTTGTATACTTGTAAA
Organism: Diploptera punctata; assembly: GCA_030220185.1. Lineage (NCBI taxonomy): Eukaryota > Metazoa > Arthropoda > Insecta > Blattodea > Blaberidae > Diploptera > Diploptera punctata. The sequence goes on along the minus strand of JASPKZ010004334.1, from coordinate 43,397 downwards.
GGACCAATAATAATACAATAATTTCATAGAACTTTTCTAAGATCCTGGCCAGGATCATCAGGACATACAAAAAAAGACCGGTATAATAGGTTTCGGACATATCGACTTTTTAGTCTATCGTTGTGGTAGCTCAGTTGGTACAGAGGTGAACCATAGTGGTTTATAATTTCAGTAATCCATAGGTCGCTGGTTCAAAACCGGCCCGGAGGATTTTTTTAGAAGAGTTTTACTTTTAGCTCATACTACAATAGTCCATCCATCCATAGTAATTCTGCCCGAGGGCAGGTCCTTCACTACAATCATAGCATTTTCATGCTATGCTTTGCAGCTTTACTATGGAATTGTAGGTGTGGTAGCTTCCCGTTGCTTTCCACACCGGTGAAGGATGATGATGATGATGGCCATATGATTTCGGGAACCGTTTGGGCCTTAAAGTTTTCCTGACCGTTGTCTTAGAGGTGAGGAAAAAAAACCGATAAAAACCTCACCCAGAAAAACTGCCCCGACCGGGGATCGAACACGGGCCCGCTGCGTGACAAGGCAGCACGCTACCTCGAGACCACAGCGGTGGACACTACAATATTATCGAATTTAAAGATATTTACATTTTTAGAAAACTATATATATATATATATATATATATATGTGGAAAGCAACGGAAAGCTACCACATCTACACAATTCCCTAGTAAAAGCTGCAAGCATAGCATGAAAGCTACCACATCTACACAATTCCCTAGTAAAAGCTGCAAGCATAGCATGAAAATGTTATGATTGCAGTGAAGGACCTGCCTTCGGGCAGAATTACTATGGATGGATATATATATATATTAAAACACGCTATATTAGAAAACCGAACTAAAAAATGAAAAATAATTTTAATTTCCAACACGCTTGGAATAAAATTAAAATGCTCAACAAAAAAAAACATCTCCAACACATCTAGAATAAAACTAGAGTTATCTACAAAAAAAAACTTTACCATCAAAAGCGTGTGGTGCTCTATATCAATTAATATATTTGATAATAAACAGCTATTGGCAAAAGTAAAGTCTCTAAGAAGAAAACGTAAAAACCATAAAAAGCACCCCACGCTTTTGATTGTAATTTTTTTTGTAGATAACTCTAGTTTTGTTCTAGATGTGTTGGAGATGATTTTTTTGTTGACCACTTTAATTTTATCTCAAGCCTGTTGGAAATTAAAATTATTTTTCATTTTTTAGTTCGGTTTTCTAATAAAGCGCGTTGTTTTAGATTTTTAAAACTATTATTTATTATTACTGCTTATTAATGATGATGGATTGATTGGATTCTGATATTAGATTAAAACAATTCTAAAAATATTAAAATTTTAGTTAGGATCTATTCATGTTTTCTCCTCTTAGGATTCTTACTAAAATAGGTTAATTATATTCGCTTTAAAATTTAATTTACAACATGATATACTTCATATTAGTATATTTTTACAGTTGTTTTTATTATAACCATCTCTTTAGAACTTATTAATTTTAATATTTCAATACATTTTATAACTCAAATGAGTACCTATTTAATTAACATTCTCCAGTGTCATGATGGGCTATTACATGAAATTTAATATAAGTTTCGAAAATTGCTTTTGGTTACGTAAAATAGGTTGTGCATTCGCCGTCCCGAAACCATTCAAAGTCTCATGAAAATGCAATTTTTTTTACTTCCCTCTATCACTTCGACATCCCTAACCCTGAGGGTTGAGATATCACACTCCTAATCCACCCCCCTTACTCACGTTTATACATTCGCGCCAAGCTTCTTGGAATTAGTATCAGTTCAAATACGCGTGAAATCATTCTCAACAATCTTTGGTTTTCTACCCCAAGCTATTACAAAAACTTCAAACTTGTAACCCTCTTCTCAATCACCCTCCAACATACACACATCCCTTAAATAATTTGAACTGGTGCGATATTTGCATTACATCGTGTGAACACGGGTGCGATAACATCGCTGTGAAACGGGATTTTCTTTTATATTACAACCATATCTTATCTATAAGTCTATTTCTATCATTGGTTGTATACAATTTGGGGTCGGATCATTGTCGATTACTTCCTTTCCTATAAAGTAAAACAGCGGAACATTTTATTTGACTGTTTAACTCATGCCACAAATGCTAGTCAATGACCAATCACGTTTCAATTAATGTTGTTTTACAACCAATGACAGTCGTGTTTCACCTCGCTCTTTATCAGCTCCTGCTTTTGTGATAAAGAAAGCTCCTCCTTTTTAATGTTCTGAACAGGTCAAAGCGTTATTTTCTCCAACAAATAGATTGGATGAAAAGATTCCTTGATTTTATTGAGTTGTTTACTAAAAAAATAAATGAATAACCCGTAATGTTGCTTATGATATAGAGTCTGATGTGTTTCATTATTTCTCCACTTCGGTGCACTCTTACAATATTGCGATCTTACTTGGCAATAAATAATATGAACATAACCTCACATTTCGGATTTGTTTTCAAACATCGCCGTTTACTCACTTCGTGAGTCGTGAATTTATCGATAATTTGGAAATCACTCGTGGCATTACTTATGATAATTATGACCTACTAAATCCCTAACCTCAAACATTACGAAAAGTTTGATCAAATAAGATTAAATAATTTTGAAAAGAAACATTAACGCATGAACTGGGAATTTAACCCCGTTTCCACGCACCAGTATGCAGTTCATTACACCATTCAAGACACGATATAAACGTCAATATTTCTTTCCTCATATACAATTCGCTAATCATCCGAAGGCAGGTAGACGGTGCTACCAATGTCCAAAGGACGACTTCCGCCATCGCACTCTATGTTCTTATTTGATATGGTTTCTATTCTAGCTCATTGTATGTAATCTTCACTATTCCGCTGATTGGTCGTCTCTCTTCGGTTCAAATACATTTTAAAGTATTTTATTACCAAATACTCGTAATAATTTTTTCATCTCTTAATACAAGAGACCATATCTCACGTTTATACAGTATAAATGGAAGAACAGCTGTTTTGTATGATATATTTTTAGTTTAACATTTATTTTTTGACAAGTTTGGATGACAAGAGTTTACGTAATGCGTAATAATATGCGTTTTCATGCCTATATGTAATATCTTTTTATGTCTCATTCCTATTTGTAATTATTATTCTTAGGTACCTCAATTCCATAATTTCTTCAAAATTTCCTTCTTTTATTGTTAGGGCCCATTCCAATTTGATAATATATATCTATTTGTGAGCATGTAGTTAGTTTTGGTTGAATTCTTAAACAAACATTATGGATTTATAGTACGCATATTGATTGGAAACTGAACCACACACCAATATTACCATCCTACATAGATATCGTTTATAGGGTTATACGAGAAAGAAAATGTGAATATTATAAAATAGAATTAATTCAATTTCATGTTAAAGAAATCACAAATATTAAAGCTGCTTTTTTAATAAAGAAATTACACATTAGACCGGTTTCAATTTTACATTTGTATGTATTTATGAAAATAATATTAAGATTAACAAATATTTTATTTTGTTTTGTTCTAAATATGTTATAATCGTAAAATTAGTTTTCTATATCTCTTTATTTTTCTTTGTTTTTTATATACATTAGTCAGGGACAATTTAACATGTCTTGCTTGTATACATTTGATTATTAGTTTTAGTCTTAATTTTAACTAACATTAACTGGTTGCATTATAGATCGTAATATAATAGATAGGCCTATTATCTTTTTGATCAAATTTTTATTAGTATTTAATATTAGAGTTAATTGAAATTGTTATATTCTGATGTAATATATGTTTGTCCTGGTGAGTGGAAGAGAAGGCCACATGGCCTCAACTCCACCAGGCTAAATAAATCTAAATCTAAATCTATATATGCATAGTTTGTTAAATTTTAACATCTTATTTTTCTTCGATCAAAACATATAAAGTTTTATTTATTCAGGTGAAGATCGAGTATGGAGATAGTTTTATGTTCAAACAATATTAAATAGTTCGTAGGGAACAATTTACATGTTAACATTTCAGGGTTGCTGAATTCTTCTCTTTAAAATTCCCTGCAAAAATAACCTCTTTATTCAAGCTAGTCCCTGGTGTGATTTGTGAATGTAATGGCAGAATAAACGTATGCATGAGATGGCGTCTCTCCCAGCTGTTCCTCCCTTCCTCTCTGATCGCTGATATCCGCAACAAGAATTCCAAATTCCCTTCTCTGATTTTTCTTAACAACATCTTGCCTTTGGACTTACATATATCTTCTAAAATTCTTCTCGAAATGTAATGCATTTTTAAAGTGACAATATTTTATGTTGATTTGTGAATTTCAACAAAAATCAGCTGCACTGTAAGGTAACAATTTTGTTATATTATAAAAATAATAGTGAAATTAAATTTTCTTCTAATAATTAACATGAACACTTATAAGACATGAAGTTATCATGAAATAGTGTATCTAAAATCGACATAACAATGGAGGAGATACATATATATCAATTACCATTCGAGAGATTTCCTAGAAATGCGCTGAATTATAGACCAGATGGAAGTAGGAAGTTGGGAGATCGTTGAGAATATGTTATGGTATAACGTAGAATTCAGTGATGACAGACAAAATATCTGAATAGAAACTCACACTTTAGCCTGTTACGACTTGCAAAGGCTTTATCTTGAGTGAGGATAGTTATAATGACCATAATAATGACTTCTATGTTTTTACTTCCTGAGTGGCTTTAAAACGATTTCATTGAACGATTAATGCGTTTTAAATATCTGAAGCAGGTCTTCATTTCCAATAGGAGATATGATTTTATTTTTATTGTATTACATTCTATAGTGTAATTTATTTCACTTCCTTTTGAAATGCTTAAATGTCGAATCCAGAATATTAGGTTAAGTATTTTTTGGTTTCTTTAGACTAATCATGTGTTCATAATTATTTTCTGAATTTATTAAAAGTATATCGGCTGTTGTCCTGATGACTGAGGAAAACATAAATAATCTCCAGTACGTTTGGTTGATAGAAATTTGATTCCGGTACCTCAAAATCTGAGATATTAAGTAGGATTTTAATACTGCCAAAATAATAAAATTAAAGTTAATAAATAATGTTATTTTTATACTAAAATTTTTACTTCAAATAGGAAATTAAATATTTCATTGTTAATTATTGTCAAATAAAAAATATAAATATCTTAATAATAATAATAATAATAATAACAATAATATAATTAATAATAATAATAAATAATTTACTATATAAAGATGTTTAATAATGATTTTAAAAATTATCTTAACTCATTGCTGTCAAATTCCAAAATTTGTATTAAAGTTGTAAAATAAAATCTGAATAATTTTATACTCTCATATATATCCATAGTAATTCTGCCCGAGGGCAGGTCTTTCACTGCAATCATAGCATTTTCATGTCATGCTTTGCAGCTTTACTAGGGAATTATCGGTGTGGTAGCTCCCCGTTGTTTTCCACACCGGTGAAGGATGATGATGATAATGATAAGGATGATGATGATGATGATGACCATAAAATATCGGGTAGCGTTTGGGCCTTAAATTTTCCTGACATTTGTCTTACAGGTGAGGAAAATCCCCGATAAAACCTCACCCAGAAAAACTTCCCCGACCGGGGATCGAAATATATATATATATATATATAGTCCACCGCTGTGGTCTCGAGGTAGCGTGCTGCTTTGTCACGTCGCGGGCCCGGATTTGATGCCCGGTCGGGGCAGTTTTTCTGGGTGAGGTTTTTATCGGGGTTTTACCTCACCTGTAAGACAAATGTCAGGAAAACTTTAAGGCCCAAACGGTCCCCGAAATCATATGGTCATCATCACCATCATCATCCTTATCATTATCATCATCATCATTATCATCATCATCATCATCATCATCATCATCATCCTTCACCGGTGTGGAAAGCAACGGGAAGCTACCACGCCTACAATTCCCTAGTAAAGCTGCAAGCATAGCATGAAAATTTCCGTGACATTTTTAAGGGATTCATCTTTCACTTTATATTCCTAAAATTGTTACCTATAATAAGTGTGGTGCCTTCAAACAACAACTGGAAGGTTCCGTCTCTACAGTTGTAAATTGTCAGGTACAGAAAGACTAGAAACTTCATCATCAAGATGTCGAGAAAGCAAGGGAAAGACAAATAAAGATTTGGAAGAAGCAAAACAGGATTAAAGAAAGGGGGTTCTGATTTTTTATCATAAGTAATGCCACGAGTGATTTCCAAATTATCGATACATTCACTATCGCAATATTGTAAGAATGCACTCTAGTGGATAAATTTATAACCAATGTTATAGGTTATTAATTAATTTCTGATATCCTATGATATAAATATGTCAATTATATTTTTCTGGAAAAATAATACTTTTCAGGGAAATAATAAATTTAAGAAAGTGTAAACAGTGGTTTCTTTTTTTGTGATGTAATCAATTGCTACAAATGTTTTTATATTATCTCCCGCAAGCACTATATGGTAACATTCGTGCACTTTATATACAATCTGGTAGCCATATGCAGTCACTGTAAAATAATGCTATGACCTATTCAGAATGTTAAGAGAGAGGAGCTTGATTTTAAAGTGATAAAATTAAATTGATAAAATCCAAGCGAATAACGACTGTGTAAATAAAAAAAGCATTCAAATGTGATTGATCCTTGACTCCCATTTGGGGTATGAGTTAAATAGTCTTAAAAAACACTTCCCACGCCAAGTCTACCTACTATAAACGGCAGATATGGACTTTTAATTTGAGAATCCCTGATGTAGTGGCAGCTAATGGTTACATCAAAGTATGGAGTGAAATTACTGCATCACGAGGTGACAAAAAGGGAGGGTTTTACCTCTTGGCACGTATAAAGCGCAATGTCCCTCTTGAGGTAAAACATTTATTATTATTCAGCGGTAGCTGTGGGGCCACAATAGGAATATCAAAACGTCCCTCCTTCTTAAACGTATTATACAAAATTCTCTCAGATTAGAGATTATCGATATTGTTGCTTTTTTCTTCTTCCTGGCCATAGTGCCTATGAATATGAGCAAGACTTTACAGTACTTTAGGAATCAAAAAAGTGTAACCTGGAATTTTATTCCAAGTCACTGGGCTCAAGTGAACAGAAATTCTAAGAAGAGGTTCCAAAGTTTGAAGTTACTGAAATTATTAGTAATGATTTTTTCAGTGCTACACCACTTTTAAAAGGAAACAGTAAATCGTAAGATGTTTGTTGATTAATGCAAATTTGAATGGCTGAAAACATTGTGGATCAGAATTGAAAAGGACTGTCCTAAAATTGTCAAATTGAAACAGAATTACCATTTTCCATACTGGACTTGATCAGAAAAGGAAGGGAAGTGCTTTGGAAATATCCAGTTTCATTTGTTGTATTCAGAAGGTCGAGATGTAACAATGGAAGAGTATGAATATTTATATAAATATTCCTTTACAAGAATCTGCAGGATGATAATGAAGAAGACATTCCTCTGGAATAAAATAAAATTCTTAAAAACACAATTATTGTTGTTTTCATTTTTGGAGTAGATTTTTTTAACACTAACTTAAATTCAAGATTAGATTTACACTTTTGGTTCTTCGTAATTTTTTTGCAAACTTTTAATACTGTTAATTACAGTTTCATTATTTATTTTTTTCTGCTTAACTTAGCACTGCGAAATCTCAAAATATAGTATTAGTCTGTCTTAAGAACGAACAACACTTTTCGTTAAGCCAGAAGTGACTACAATTTTCAATGCTACAATATAATGTACGACGAATGAAATATTATATTCTGCTCTTCGTAACTTTTTAAGATTACTAATTATACTGTGTTTCATGCTGAACTAGTTTCATTATTTAATTATTCCTGTTTAACTTTGTATTTCAGTATCTCAAAATCCAATGTTTGTTTATTAGTCATGTCTGGCCTGAAATCCTTCATTTGGTTTAGAACTTTAGTTGAATTTTTTCACTTTTCTCACAACTATTTATTTTGTAGCTGTAATTGATTTTTCTTTGCTTTTCACAAGACTATTTGTTTTTTTAACTTTGATTGGATTTTTTGACTTCTCTCAAGACTAATTGCTTCCTTGAATTGAATTTTATGTGTTTTTCCCCCTTCAAGGGTAGCTGCTTCAGTAGTATATTTTGCCAATCAGAATAGCGACTCACTCTTTCCAAATATTATTGAAGATAGTATCAAATAAATTACACGAGATCTAGGAATGTGATCCAAAGGTGTTACAAAGAGTCTGTAAATGAACCTGAGTGTAGAAAGCTATTCCATAATTGTACGTCTGGCGTTTTGCAATAATTATAACGAAGCGTTGGAACATGTGCTGTGCGGGTGGCGGCTTTTCTTTGCACTAGGGAAAGCTCTTGTAATTTAATTATCCTATGCTTGGTGGTATATCATAATATAGAGAACAAACGGAGATGTAAAGAGGGAGAGGGTAGGATGGTGGCTGTTAGCGCGTTAAAACATTGTTGTCCAACCCTCTCTCCTGACCGCCTGCGCCCTTCACAAAGATACTGCAATGTCAACAAAGACCTTCTCAAATGTACAATTCAAGTATCTACCCATATATTCTTAACTAACAATTCCTAATACTGGAAATATTAATGTTTCAATGTAAAGACATAACTTAATTTAAATTAATATTGAAGATTTATTTTTCATATCATCAAAATATACACCACAACATTAGTAGGACCATATTTAATACTGTTAATAAAAAAATATAAATTTGTATTTGTAATATCTGTAAAGAAGGATAAACCTAAAAGTGCAATATACAGGGTGTCCCATTCAAACCTCCCACATGTTAATTAATCACAACTGTAACAAAGTATGCGGAATTATGAAATGAGGCCGGTATTAAACTAAACAGAAATTCAAAGAATTTTCATTGCCACACACTAAAACACCTCTATATGTGCAGCATTAGTAGCACGAACAATATCAAGTCTGTATTCGATTTCGTGCCACGATCTCTCCAACATGTCCAGTGGTACTGTTGCAATTGTGTCAAGATTACGGGTTCGTAAATCAGGAAGATCTTGTATCAGAGTCGCAAACACACGGTCTTTTACATACCCCCAGAGGAAGAAGTTCAGTGGAGTGATATCTGGCGAGCTTGGTTTTATGTCATTATTGTCCAACATGCGACAGATGTATTAACTGCAAAAATGAAAACAAACATTCTTCGAGTTTCTCTTTCTTTTAATACCAACCTCATTTCATAATTCCGCATACTTTGAGAGTTATGATTAATTAAAACGTGGGATGTTTGAATGGGACACGGTGTACTTTTATTTTTTTATTATTCAATTCCTTGATTTTAAGTAGTTCTAAATAATCTTATTTCAGTCCACAAATAATAATACTTAATATCGATTGTAACTCCCAATTAAAATTACGCTGCCAGCCCCAAGGCAATTAACAATAATAGCGCAAGGAAAATTATTAAATAATGTTGTACTCTGCAAACACCAGAAAAGTTAAAATATGTAAAATCAAACTCAAAACTAAAAACTCATCAAATTAACAATGACTACACTTTATCGAGAGTACGCTTATCACAATTTAGTACGTCATGTGATTACGGTCCTAATTAAATACCTAATGTTAACAATATCAATATTAAAGTAAAATTAATTTATTACATTATTATTCTTAAATTATAAATTTATTTTTATATTATTATTATTATTATTATTATTATTATTATTATTATTATTATTATTATTATTATTATTATTATTATTATTATTATTATATTATTATTATTATTATTATTATTATTATTATTATTATTATTATTATATAGCTACCATTGTAGACACTATTATGTTTGCTGACGATCAAATCAAATGTGCAGAATCAGAAAATAAATTACAAAAAGTCACACTACTGCTCAAGAAAACCACGGAGAAATATAATCTCAAGATTTCAACGAAGGAAACAAAAACAATGGCCTTTCGGGGAAAATATGCAGTTCAATCGAAAATAGTTTTGAACGATGAAATTATCGAACAAGTACAGTGTTTTAAATATTTAGGATGTCACATATCTTACAATTGGGAAAATTATATACATAAAAAAATTATAAATTTCAAAGTAAGTGTGGTACTATTAAACGAAAACTACAAATAAAAACAACAAAGGAACAATGCTAAAGTTTTATAAGGTAATGGCAGTTCCCATTGTGACATTTGGATCAGAGAATTTGGCCATGAATAGATCAGACAGAAGATTACCAGAAACATCAGAGATGAAGTTCCTCAGATATGTTGCAGGATATACCCTAAGAGACCATATTCCTAGTGAAACAATTAGGCAAGAACTCAAAATTTGTAATCTAAATGAAAAAATACAAAACTATAAACAAAAATGGCATGAACATATTTTAAGAATGGACTCTTCTAGGCTAACAAAACAAGCACTGTTGTACCAACCTCAAGGCTATAGAGATGTGGGACGTCCTAGAAGACGAGGGGAAGATGAATTCTGAGAGCGGAACAGGCCGACGGCCTACCATGAAGATGATGATGATGATGATGATATTATTATTATTATTTTTGTTGTTATTATTAAAATCATAATGCTATTAATGGTCTCTTCTTGTTCTTGCAAGGATTGAACCTTTTTTGGTTCGTTCCGGCTCCAATTATTATAGCTGCTGCGTCCCCGATCTCTTTTTTCCTCCTCTTAGTTGATAGTTCAGACATCTCCTAGACAATTTCCCAATTCCTATTATAATGATAATAGTGCAATAAACGATAATGTTAGTTCGGATTGTAGAGTTTAAGATACGAATTAGGTAGAGTATCTAAATGGTGATTTCTTGTAATGTTTCTGTTTTCAATAAAAATTTTAATCAAACTTATTATCATTACCGTGAATAATTCCAATTGTTATTGAACGTCATCATTTAGTGAACATATAAGTTACTGTAATTAATACGCGACAATGCACAATATACATACACAACCTGCTGATATAAAGGATCCTAACGCCATATCAATAAACGACACATGCGTTTCAAAATACAGTATAATAATAATAATAATAATAATAATGATGATGATGATAATAATAATAATGATAATAATAATAATAATAATAATAAAAGTACTTCCGAAAAAATTGGACAAAAGTGGGACGAATAGATAGGTGAATGTAGAAGACTACGAGTACATAACAGTGAGCTACCTGACCTTTATATGGGAAATCAGATGCAATAAGAACAGTTCATTCTCGTACACTCTCATAGGCAGGGCTCGTGGCACGAATGGGGGAATGAAAGTGTGGCATGGAAACTCCTTGTAAGAAAATCAGAGGGAAAGCGCCTAGTAAGTAGGCCAAAAATGAGTTGGGAGAGCAGGCCTAACATTAACCATAGTTTGAGGAAGGTAAATTATGCAGGCAATGACTGGGAAACATTACCTCAGGAAAGGGATGAAAGGAGAACTTATGTCCCCGTGGTTATGAACCTCCGGGTTCGATAGTGCCAATGAGTTAATAATAATAATAATAATAATAATAATAATAATAATAATATTATTATTATTATATATAACACTGTAATTAAACCAGAGTGCCTCTATGGAGCAGAAACATTAATTTTGAACAGAAAAAAAAATATATCGAAAATATAGTGAAAAAAGAATGCAAAATTATACGAAACGTTTTAGGTCCACAAGTCATAGGTGAAACATTTAGACTCAGAAGTAAAAAGGAAATAAAAATATATACAGGAATTCATAGTGATATTAAAAAACGAAGGTTAAAATTTTATGGCCATATTAAACGAATGAACTCAAATAGGCTTACAAAACAGATAATGGAATTCTACGAAAACAGAAGTAAAGCTCCAGTGGATACTATGAAGTGGATTGATGAAGTCAAAAAGGACTTAAAATTTGCAGCAATTACTAAAGAAGATATTCCAAACAGAGATATATTAAAATTAAGGTGAATAAGTGGCAAGTTGACCAAGAGGACAAACCGAATAAAAAAATTGGAACAACTTGGACAGATGATAGAAAACAAGCTCATAGCAATAGAATGAAAGAAATTTGGGCTCAAAGGAAACGCCTCTAAGTACTTTGCGTGGTCCTACATGGGCTCATCCGCAATCAAAAGAAAAAAAATATATTATTATCAATATTTTTTATTATAAAGTTAATTTAGCCTAAAACATGTGTTAATTCCAACGGAAAACTTTATTCTTTCTACAAACCAACAAACTAACAGAAAAAAATCGAGTTATTCGCCCAGCAGTCTTTCAGAAATGCAAGCAGAACTTTCAGACAACAATGCTATCATAGACTCAATAGTGTTCCTAACATTCCATGATTGTCCGTAAAAACATCTACATTGAACAGGAATTCAACTGCATTCATACTGTACAGTTGTTCTCTCTGCATCTGTAGGATCTGGGTGAATTGTGCTGAATACATGTTAATGCTGCACGACTATTCAATCAACATATTAACTCCGGAGTACAGATTATTTCAAGAAAATTTCACTCGCAACGAAATTGATCGATAAAAGCTTGACTAATCGTTATATTACTGTTGATAAATACATTTTTCAATTTATTATAATTTTATCCCTAACTTACGCATATACTGTATTCTCTGTTTAATAAGACCCTAAGAATAAATTGGACTAAATATATGTTCACACATAGAAATACATTATATAATGGAAATGGACAGCTAATGACAAATGCGAAATTTGAAGAAGAAGTAAGTGACCAAATTCAAATATCTAGGAACAATAATTAAAAATAGGAATGTGATGCACAGATTACAAATAGGCTCATATCTGGAAATGGGTGCTATTATGCATTACAGATACCTTGTCCCAACATCTTTCAAAAAATCTTTAACTGAAAATATATAAAACTGTTATTCTCCCAGTTATATTATATGGCTGCGAAACATGAACTTTTATTTTAAGCAGGTTACGAGTATTTGAGAATAAAGTTCTTAGTAAAATTTTTGGAGCAAAGAGAAATAAACAGAGAGGTGTATGGAGACGAGTACATAACAGCGACAACATGGTATTTATAGGAAGCCAGATATAATAAGAACAGTTAAGTTTCGTAGACTGCAGTAGACCAAGAATGAGATGGGAGTATAACATTAACCATGGTTTGAGGGAAGTAGATTATATAGGAAATGATGGGAAAACATTTGCTCAGGATACGGATGTATGGAGAGCTTAAGTTCGCGCGGCCATGAACCTAAGGGTTCGATAGAGCAAGTGACTTGTTGGTTTCTAAGAATGTTATTGGATGAAAGGAGAGTTAAAAGTGCTACACTCTCTTGATGTCTCTTACAAGATCTTTTGTCAACGTAACCCCTACCACATGTTTTCACTTCTCTTGTAGCTAAATGGGCTAGAGTGGTAGCACCGCCTTGTTGTTTGGGTGGTCTAGCTATAAGGGGTAAGTTCAGCCAGGCGTACACTAGCACCGAGCTGCCAAACACCACAACAGGCAATACATTTAAACACTACTTAAGTGTGTACGGTGCTGCAGTTCGTACTTCCAACTGAGTTCAAAGTTTTCCTATTAAACTTAACATCTCCAAATTTTTAAAAGCTGAGGTCATATGTTAGTCTTCTAACCTCCTTAACACGTTTGCCACTTTTAAAAAATACTGTTACCTTTTCTTTTGTCTACAACTCAGAGTTAATGTATTTTCCTCTATTCAAAACTGTTAAAAGATTCACAGAAAATGTAATATATTTTTTTTATTCAAGTTGTTCCTGAACTTCCAATAGTAAACTTTTAATCACATATAAATAATTAAGTAGGAGCACGCCGCGCGGTAGCGTTTTTTGTTAAGGCATTAGGCTATAAGCAAGAAAGTCGTAGGTTCGAGAACCGGTGGAGTCAAGTTCTTTTAAACTGGCCCAAACCCTCTGGCGGTATAATTGACTAATAATAATAATAATAATAATAATAATAATAATAATAATAATTAATAATAATAATAATAATAATAATAATAATAATAAAAGAATAATAATAAAAATGATAATAATAATAATAACAATGATTAAATAATAATAATAATAATAATAATAATAATAATAATAATAATAATAATAATAATAATAATAATAATAATAGTCTCAATTTTTCCTACAAACTATCATGACTCCATCGTAAAGAGAGAACATCACTTTCAGTTTTCTTATTTATGATTATGATACTACATACTTCGATTCCCAATTACTCAGCCTCTCGTTTCCAGTATCTAACCTCCAACCATAATTTAAACACCCGATCACTACATAATATCTTGCTTAATATAGGCCTAATGGAACATAGAACATCCTATCACTCCACGTCATTTACTGTCTCCACTTATCGCAAGTGGAATTCCCTACCACAGGAAATCAGGGGCTGCCGACACGTCGGGACGTTAGCACCTTTTAAAATAAACTAAATTTATATTTGCTCTTACCTTGGCTTGATCATTACCCCGTGTAAGGAACATGTATTAATTGGCGTTTCTCGATTAATTCATTATATTTATATTATTATTGTTGTTATTATTATTATTATTAATGTTATTATTATTATTATTATTATTATTATTATTATTATGTTTTATCGTGTAAATGGTGTTTGTACATGAAATTTACATTGTAACTTTTAATGTATTTTTAACCTGTTATAATTAGTGTACAGATAAATCTATACTGCAAATATGTATTTGTATATTTGTGCTGGTCAAGTGGAAGAAAAAGTCTTACAGTTTTAACTCTGCCAGAATAAATAAAACATTATTATTATTATTATTATTATTATTATTATTATTATTATTGGCCGTCTATGCATGAAAAATTGAAAGAAGGAACAGAAAAGGAAGAACAATAACAACCTGGAAGAACAACATTCAAAATTCAATGTGGGAATTTGGTGAAACAGATGAAGACACAGAGGATAGAGATCGATGCAGAACTTTAATTAAGGGAAAATTGTGATTGTTTATTGCAAACTGATAGTCTATAAGTCCGTAGTCATTTATATTTATTTATTTTTTCTAGT
Organism: Diploptera punctata; assembly: GCA_030220185.1. NCBI lineage: Eukaryota > Metazoa > Arthropoda > Insecta > Blattodea > Blaberidae > Diploptera > Diploptera punctata. The sequence goes on along the minus strand of JASPKZ010004334.1, from coordinate 28,271 downwards.
TCATGTTAATTACTAAGATTGGTTAGAGAAATCCCTCAATGATGAGGAAAATTCTCAAAATAAAAAAAATATTATTATTATTATTATTAGTAGTAGTAGTAGTAGTAGTAATAGGGTAATAATAATAATAATAATAATAATAATAACAATAATAATATCAATAATAATAATAACAATAATAATAATCCCGTCACGTTTTCTCTCCAATTATAAAATGTTATTGAATGACAACCAGGAGTAGCTGTAGTCATATTTTAAGGACATCTCGGACTCTTAAGTTTCTACTGAACTAATTTATTTGGCCAATTAGTTCAACTATCTCATTAATTGTAGGCTTAGATATCACTTCATTATATTCGAGTTTTCTCTTTTTCCCTTTTCCTCCCTAATATTGTATTTACATTAGAATTTTTCATGCTAACATAGAATCAGGCACGCCTATGTGGCTTATTTATTTTACATGTTGTTTGGAGAAATATTTTTTTGGATCATTTACATTTTTACGCATTTGATTTTCGATTGACATGGGTGCTCCCCTAGTGGGAAGTTTTTTTTAACGAGACTAATTTAGTTATGCTTATTTCCTTACATATTTCAGAGAGGAACATGTGGTTAGCACATCACCTCGAGGAAACATCTAGTAGGAAACTAAGGTATTATTTGGATGGATGAAGATAGGATAAATTTTGCTCAGAATTTTTTTTATTCAGACTTCATTTCTTTCATGAACCGAAAATCTTCAGACTCGGAGCCCACGGTTTAAAGTTCCTCCCGGGGGGGACTTGTTTCTTGGGATTTTTTCCATCCCAAAAATCCATCCAACCCAGCGGGGTTTGAACTCGTGACCCTAGGGACTAGAGACGAGGAACATAACCACTAGACCACCGTGGCCGACACTTTATTTGTAGAAGTTTTAATTTTATTCATAACTACAGCTACAGCTTTTGGTGAGCATTGTTTATTCTTTTCTTACTTTTGTAAAACCTTCCTGTTTCTTAAGTTATCTATTTCTATTACTTACACTTGCTTATACTATTAGGACACACATACACACAGGTATATACACACACACACATATATATTGAAAAAGTAGATGCCAGATTAAAAATGAGAATTATTTTCCAAGACAAATTTGCACTAGAAAAGGATTGCTTCAAGAATCCTTATTGTTTAAAAAATATAGGCATATATATAGATGTTTGGATAAAAATTGTAAAAATGCGAAATTTTGTTAACTAAGGACTATAGTTTACATCATCTACTTTTAGCCGTTGATCAAATAAAAAGGTAGGATTTTTTAGGATTCTTCCTAGATGAGAAAATTGATGTACTAAATGTAAATTTTAAGAAAATAAAATATTTAAAAAATACATATGATGGCCGAAGAGAAATTATTAATGATAGGGAATGAAGAATTTAAAAAGTTACCTTTACTAAATTTAAGTACCCAAGCTGTGCAAAACATTTCTTCCACTTACTTGTGTTTTGCACTCTTTTAACTTTACTATCTAACCTCTCTTGGTTAACTCTTGTTTTCTTTCGACCCCGAGGCTAGGGAGTCCTTCCTTTCTTCCATTTCTTCTTTCCTTTATTTTCTTTTCTTCAGAAAAGCCTGACCAGAGGCTATAAGATGGCAGCCTCATCACTGGTCTTGCCTACCTTTGGCCAGCAACCAATCGAAGGGACTATTATTATGCTTTCAAGTCTTATACGAGAATTTCCCGTAAGGGAAAATTTTCTATAGGATCGTAACATGTCTTGGCCTAATACTTGGAAGGAAGAAGAAGAAGTAACTGGGGTCAATTTTAGAAACAGATGGAACATGTATTTATTTATTTATTTATCTAGACCTATATCGGAAATTGAAAAAAAAAAAAAGTGAAGAGAAGGGAGTAGTTAGCATGCTAATTCTGTATTATGGAACAAGAATATTTTATAAAAAACAAAAACATTGTTTATAGTGGATTAATGCAGAAGATTTTGTTCTATGGAGTGGAAACGTGGACGTTAAACAACCAACACGATAAGAGATTAGCTGTTTAAAAAAGGCTTTCGGAGGAGGTCTGCAAGAAAATTCAGGTTGTAATCAGTAAGAATTTCTAAAATTAGTGAAATAATGAATTATGGGGGGGAAAAATCCGCGACTTTTTTAATACCTTCAAAAACCCCTGTTAAATTTTATTTTTATGGTTTCAATTTTCAAATTATTTCCCACCATTTACAATGAATTTTACATTTTTTAACGATTATTTCAATACATTTTTCTATAATATTTAACTACATAATATTATGTAATTTGAAGACGAGTATTATTGATGTTATTGAAGAAAATAAATTGAAATAGTTTGGACATTACGAAGGATGACGAAAAGACAGAAAACTGAATATGATGCGGACTGGACGGCAGAGGGCAGGAAAGGAAGGAGAAACCAAAGAAATGATGTATGCATTTTTTTTACTACTAAGTTTCCTATATTTTCCCTCTAATCCTAGATTTTAATCTTTTAAACTATAGTAGGTAGGCTATAATTTTATTTCGATTTTACACATTTAATGTTATCATTTATTTGAAATGAAAATTTGAACTTTGCGTCTTGGACAGCATGTAGCAACATGTCCACTTTAAGGAGGCGGAGTATCGATTGACTGAAAACAGAGTATTCACCTGTTAGCATACAGGCCTTGTGTGTACTACATAAAAACTTATATTCCGTCATTTCACTGTTAACTTCCCTTACATTGTAACACAACTGTCATTTGTAACAGGCCCTAATTAAAACTTAGCATTAGAGATTAAAAATCAAAACAGTAAGACTAGCTAAATAATTTTGTTAGTTTTTGTAATCCTATAGTTCCTAAACATTGTGTAGGTCTTACCCTAATTCTGTTACGATTCTTTAATTATAGTATGTTTCCTCTATTTCATTCAGTCTCCAGCAACAAAACACTCTGTTGTCTGTAATCAAAAGCATTCGTGTTCCTGGTCGGCTGCATGATGCTATTAATTTTTATCACCAAGGACTGATAGAATATTTTCGTATATCAGATATCAGATTTCGAGAGTGTACTGAAGCGCTTTAAAATATTTTCATTATTATAAAGTATTAAGAATCGGCTGCGGTGGACTAGTTGTTATGCTTCTCTCCTCTGCCCCGAGGGTCGCGGGTTGAAACACGGCCGGGGTCGATTAATGTTTTTAGGATGGAAAAAATCCAAGGAGCAAGTCCTCCGGGAGGGACTTTAAGCCATGGGTCCCGAGTCTGAAGATTTTCAGGCTCGTAAAAGATCCTTAAGCCTGGATGAAAGGTATCTAAGCAAAATTTACCGAATTTTCCCGTCCTAGTACTACCTTGGTTTCCTAGATGTCAGTATGAGGTGGAACGCTGACCACGGACCACTCAAATGACATCTAGGCCTATACGAAAACAAGCATAACTAAATTAGTATGGTTCAAATTCTTCCCTGTAGGGGGAGAGCGCCTAAATCTCTGTTAAGGGAAACATGGGCTTACAAGATTACAAGAAGATGAAGTATTAAGGCATTGGGGTGCAACGGCGCCTGAAAAAAAGTTGGCAAGGTACGAGAGCGACACTTCGACCATAATACATAGCGTATTATTTTTAAAGTACTGTGTTATAATTGAAATCTTTACGTTTACCAGCTAGTTCTATATTTATGATTATAATTGGAAAAATGAAATTATGACATTTTAATAAATGTTAGCTAAAGTAAATTGTAGGAATGAAGTTGAATTGATAAATTACACAAATCCTTTGCTGCTTCTATTATCGCCTATATGTGGTGATAATCGTCATTGACAAAAGTTAAATCATGCGGTTCATTTCAAATATAAGTATGAAGTTGTTTTGTCGATCTGTTTCCAGGGTTTCTCAAAATTTCATCTTTCTCAGAATACTGTAGGTATGTCTAAGGAAATGTGCTTGGTCATTTTATTATATTAGACTACCAGTAATTATGATATTTGCCAACTTTAGAACATGTTAATATTAAAATGTTCTTTTCTTTTATGGTTTATTAAACGGGTAAAGTGGGTCCACTTACAGGACTAGGCCTAGTATATTTTTCAAGAATCTTATTTCAATAGCTTCAAATTTTCTTCTCCTTTGAGATTATGTTAGAGTACATTTTTGGACACGGGGCTACTGGAATGAACATAATTAAATGTAACTTTAATTTTAGATTCGTATTTTTTTGTTGTTGTTATTGGTAATGCAGGTATTTGGGAATTTCCTTAGTCTATTTTAGGGACTATCTGAGAAAAATAATTTAAACTTCATTTCCATCTATTTAGACCTACAAGATGCATGTCTAAATATTATTGAATTTTGCCTCTTCGTCTCTTTAAAATCAGCGCATATGATCATATAATTAAATTAAAAAGAACAGTAATTATCGTAAATAGTGAAAACAAAAACAATATGTAGGCCTGAAATGGAAATTAAATCTTCCAGTAAAATCGTCTGTAGGCTGTTGTTGATATAGCCTAACTAGAGAGAAAAATTTGTACCGAACCGGAATTTGAACCATGTATCTGTAGGCCTACTGGCTTTCTACATTTAGGTAGATTACTTATATAGTCTCTATACCGTACCCTCAGTAGCAAACACAAATTCCTCTCTCTTTTAATTCCTGAGTCCCCGTAGGGGCCTAAGTATTGAAAATGTGTTCACAAGTCTTTATGGGATTGCTTCTACAGTGAGAAACCATTAGGCCTATTATGACGTTTTGCTGTTACGTCAGCTAATTACAAAGGACACGATTTTACCAGTCAAGAGTTTGTATGTAGGAGTTAACATAGGCCTATAACATAACTAGAGGGAAAAAGTTTAGAGATCCGGGAGCTGAGCCGAAGAAGTTCAATATTATAACGCAACATGGAGATCTAGCTTTAAATACTAACTATAAGTGCTTTCTCTCTCTCTCTCTCTAGTTATGTTAATCTGACATGCCTATTTCTTATCAACATAAGACAAGAAATATACACAGTCATATTTAATAGTTTCAGAAATCCGTGATTATAGGCCTATATCGTGGTTTAAAAAGTCAGTTTACAGATTGATGCAGGAGGTCAAGGTCTATACCAAAAATCTTGTAAGTCCATTTTACCGCTAGATGCGTCTGATGAGGATTTTGTTATTTATTTTACGTCATTATCGGTATCCATTTGGAGTAAATGTAAGTGTGAGCATTTATTTAACTTAATCAGTAAGCAAATTATCACCTGTGTGTACTGGATGTTTCATCACAGTTCTTGGAGAATATAACTATCGATAAGACTTAAGATAGTTCAATACGAAATATTATTACATTAATTTATTATTTTTATTTAGCTAAATAGACCATCAATAAGTGTACGCTATAGCTTATAGACCTAACATATTCCAATAACTAAAAGACTACCTAATTATCATTAGCCTACCAATTTAATATTATTACTATTGAAATAGTCTATCTATACAATATAGGCCTAGGTACCCCTTGAGATCTCAAAAGTCTATATCGTAACTTTACTTCTAATTACCATCTACCAACATCTACCAACATAGGAAAAAAAAAAGGGAGTTCCGGAAATTTTAGTAGGTATAATCCCTCGAATGCAATTACCTCATTTTCAAGAGAACAACTGAATTGCTGTTTGAAATGTTAAATACTGACATTAGTTAAGAAAAGTGAAACCAGTGCTGCTAAAGGGCTATTGCTTCCTGTAACCACATGATTTATCATACTGCCATCTGATAACCAACAGCAGCAACCATTTTACTTGGTCCTGATTCCTCTAAATTGTTATGTTACAGATTTATTTCTTATTGGGTTAGGCCTACTTATTTCTATTAGAAGTCATAATTACCTCTCTTTAAGACGTTCATGGCGGAAGTTGTCGAAATTAGAATACTCTGAAAGCGCAAAAACATATAGGCATTTTCGTGATTAAACACGATCTAAAATTGTTGTGTTGTACATTTGTGGACGTATGTACTTGTGTAATTGGAAGTATAATTACTGTAGCGTTTTGTCATATCACAGAGTTACCTTGAAACTCTAAACACACGCCACACAGCAATAAGAGGAATGTCAGACAAGACAAATACTAGCCATTATTAACTCCGTTGTCACATAGTAGCCTAGCTACTCTGATATGGCGTCACTCCTCTCTCTCATATTCAACAACAGCACTGATTATTATGTGCTTACCTATTTAGCGCTCCTTTGTACATGTTTTGTTTATGGACACAATAATTCCTAGGGCTTTCTGTTTAAAAATTCAGAAAATTAATGTTTTTTTTTCTTTTTTTTCCGTTGACTAGATGGGAAGATTCTGCACATAACACTAGGTCGACAAATACTATATATTCTGTTTGTGAATGGGAATTGGGACTATAAATTATAGTTGACTATTAGAGGAAGAAAAAGATCACGGAAAATCTGTGTAACATTCGTCATTGTTTTCTGCGGAAGTTCATCAGGGTTATCCTAACCAATAAAGTTTCCGAGAGGGAAATAACGATTATTACATTTTGTATCAGGCCTACAAATTATCAATAAAATCCATGTCACCAAACCAAATATTAAAATAGTCAACGCGTTATTGATTCAATAACCAGTCTTGGTAATCATAGCCTCGCTATCGACGACAGCACCTGCCAACAGGTACATTTTAATTTTTAACTTTTATCTTATGACTATTCACCTCAACGGAATTTGATATGAATTGCATTAGTATCGAAACGCATTGACTATATTCATATTTTGGTTTGGTGATTTGGGTTTTATTTATAGTGTGTAGGCCTAATACATTTTTGTATTATCACCAATAAGATCCTCAGGGGTCCCCATCTAGGGGATATGTGGATGACGACCACAAGGTGCCAAGCTGAGCCAAAAATATTGTTTCCACTTACTTGTGTTTTGCTCCTTACTTTATCTTTAAACCGATTTGGTATTTCTTCCTTCTCCACTTACTATACCAGTCTCTTACTTTATATCTAACCTCTCTTGGGTAACTCTTGTTTATGACCCCGAACTATTAGGGCATCCGACCCGGGGCTAGGGAGGCTTTCCTTTCTTCGTTTCCTTTATTTTATTTCTCTCCAGAAAAGCCTGACCAGAGGCTTACAAACAGCGTAGCCCTATCACTGGTCTTGCCTTCCTTTGGACAGCACCCAATCGAAGGGACTATTATGATGGCTTTCAAGTCCTCATACAGAAATTTCCCGGAAGGAGGACGAAGATCTCTGGGCCGTCCCATGAAACACTGGAGGGAAAATTTTCTATAGAGTCGTAACAGGCCTTGGCCTAATACTTGGAAGGAAGAAGAAGAAGAATAAGAGATCCTGTTATTAATAAATATTGATTCATTTGGTTACAAGTCTCTTTTATATACCAGTAAACCCTATTTGTGCCTCGTGAGCTCAGATAATCACCGTAGCTTATGATTCGTGGGACTAAAGGGGCCTACTATTTAGGTAGATCTATGATAGTTTTTTTCTGATACGATAACTAACGTTCTCTGGATAATGTGAAACCCACGTGATCACATCTAAGTTGTCCATATCATTAATAAGGGTACTAGGGAAAACAAATTGTACCTGAACTGGGATTTGAACCCCAAGATCTTCAACTTTACATGATAGCACTATAACATGAACTACATAGGTACAGTCTCCAGGTGAAAGCAAACATTTTCTCTCTTTGAGAGTATCTTGAGTGAAAATCTCGGCTCAGGTTGCAACATTTTCTCCTCTTGATTAGACCTGTGTTAACTATGCCCTACAGAAGGCTTGTCTGCAAAAAAATCTACTCTCTATAAACATGTTTGGTAATACATGTTAATCTATTCGAAAGAATAGACTATCGAAGAAATCGATCTGAAAGTTAAATGTTACGCAAGAGCTTCAAAACATCCATGACAGCAGACAAGGTCTTGAAAAGCCCTTGGCCTAAAACCGCTGACTTTCTGGCCTCACATGTGGATAGCCTACATGTGTTAAGTACAGAGATAGGCCTAGACGATCATCCAGCCATATAGTAGTGACAATGTGGTCAACAATATCTGCTTCCACATCATTATTTTCACACCTGGAGCCGATACCTATTTGATAGCTACATAAATTCCTCACGATGCTGGGTGGCACCGGTCCCATACTGGCCTAAATTCTATGAGAAAATTTCTTCCTTCTCCATGGAGACTCGAACCTGCGCAAGTCCCTAGCTCTGCGCCCAGGCTCTTGCCTTAACCACTCGGCTCACGGCGCGGGACATTAGGAGCTCAGACTATCATATATGAACCTCTGTAGAGGGAAGAATAGGCCTGATGGTCAAACCTTACGGTAAATAAATACAAGTAATAGTATTTTTTTTCGATCAGATACGTGCACTATAGGTCTCTCTGAACAGTTAATCTGGAAATGTAATAACGCTAATGACAATGACAATGTTAGCAACAAATAAACAGTTGTGTTTTCATTTCCCATAAGGTAAGCTATTGTAAATAAGTATGACATCTGCAACAGGAGTTACTGAATGGAATAAAGAGTAATAACATTAGAACATGCAGGTGGTGTGCAGACAATGCAACCCCCTCACTTTGCGGGTTATTGCGCAAAGCCAATGTCTCACTGACACTCACATCTGGTATATTTCCGGTAGCGCGCCTCTTAGCCTAACATAGGTGTGGGTGGGGGCACAAAGGTCCAGCCAATCCCAGACAGAATCTCGCTCGCGCACACGTTCTCTTCCAACGAATGACCTATCGACCTCTCCCCCACTACTTATTCCGAACTCCCACGCCCACAAAGTAAGGGCGTTCTTCTACATGCATCCCCTAAAAATTAATATAATATTATATATAAAAATGGAGAAAAAAGAATAATAAAATAACTAACATTACTTTCCTGAAGGGCTATACCGAGATGCGTGGTTTCAATGTCATCCATTGCAGTTATGCTTCGGTTCCCGCGCTAGGTTGGTAGCGGCTTTAATGTGGTCTATTTTCAATTTCTACCTCACCACTTCTGCAGACCATGTTACATAGGGTCAATGTGTAGGTCTACTTGGATTATGTAAAAACACAGGTGTGCAGGATGAATATATGTTTTAAGGGTTTGGGTGTAGTGATTACGAGAATTTGTGAATACAGTTCTTAGAGAAACATTTTTGAACAGTCAGGTGAAATGGAGAAGGACACTGCATAAAAGTGAGCTACTTGGTCGATTATAGGAAGCTATAAATATATAATAAGAACAGTTAAGTCTGATAGACTGCGATGGGCAGGACATGTGGCACGAATGAGGAATGAAAGAGGTTCATGGAAGTTTCGTGTAGGTAAACCAGAGGGAAAGCACCCAGTTGGTAAACCAAGAATGAGGTGGGAGAATAACATTAACCATAATTTAAGAGCAGTAGATTATACAGGGGATGATTGGAAATCATTAGTTGAGGATAGGGATGTATGGAGAATTTATGTCCGCGCGGCCATGAACTTACGTGTTCGATACTGCCAGTGAGTTAGTTAGTTAGTGTGTAGTGTAAATCTGTTTGTGAGGGGTGATGATGAAGAGAAGGGAGAATGTTAAAACTGGTGCCAGCATGAAGCGTTTGTCTTATTCCTGTCAGAAAGCACCGAGCACCAAATGGACGATCAACCCGTCTCAACCTAAACAGACTAATTGCTTTCGGTAATAGTTAGGGCCTATACCATATGCCTTCTCGAGAAATGCAAGGGCATGGAATTCAATGAGGCATCAGGTGCACAATCTGCTGATTAAAAATTCACACCACCACCCCTTCCGGATCCGAGATTGAAAAAAAAATGTATAATGCATGATACTTCGAGATTGTTTCTACGAATTACCAAGCTACTACATTGAATATTCCATGGTTTGTAAATGATTTCGGGACCTATACCTTTCTAATAAAAATAGTATAACGAAACTTAAACTCTATGGTAGGCCTACTGTGGGAAAAATATTTCACATGCTATCGTTATCAGTTGTCAAAGTGTAATGAACAAATTGATTATTAATCGTTAGATCTTATAGGTCTATCTAAACCGAACTGATATACCGACTTAAATCCTCCGTAAAAATCTCGGTGTCTATTTGAGTAAAATCTTTGTTCGCAGTTTTATATTGCTCTTTTTCTATTTCTATAGAGTTCTGACCTTCGACAGATCTTTCACTGCAATCATAGCATTTTCATGCTGTGCTATGCTTTGGAACTTTACTAGGGATTAGGCTATAGGTGTGATAGCTTCCCGTTGCTTTCCATACTGTATGGAACGATAATGATGATGATGGCGTTCGGGGACCGTTTGGGGCTCAAAGCTTACTGACATTTGTCTTACAGGTGAGGAAAACGCCCGAAAAAAAAAACCACCCAGGAAGCTTGTCCCGACCGGGTATCGAAATCGGGCCCGCTGCGTGACAAGGCTGCACGGTACCACGAGATCACAGCGGAGCCTACATTACTGTATAAAATAATTTATTTGAGTATTACAATAGAAAGTAACATTACGAGGTTCTTAATAGGCCTAAATAATGCGATTCTGTTGTATTTTAGGGACCTACCTCATAAAAGTTGAGTTCTTTTAGGACTTGTTTCAAAACAATTATGTCTGGGCAAGCTGACGATGAAACAGAATTGTTTTGAAACATGTCCTAAAAGAACTCAACTTTTATGAGGTAAGATGCAACAAACTCACATTATTTTTTAATGTAGGTCCTATAAGAAAATTGTGTCCACCGCTGTGGTCTCGAGGTAGCATGCTGCCTTGTCACGGCAGCGGGCCCGGGTTCGATCCCCGTTCGGGACAGCCTCCTAGGTGAGGTTTTTTCGGGTTTTCTTCTTCACCTGTAAGACAAATGTCATGAAGCTTAGGGCCCAACGGCCCCCGAAAATCATCCGGCCATCATCATCCTTATCATTATCATCATCCTTCACCTATAATTCCCTAGTAAAGCTGCAAAGCATAGCATGAAAATGCTATGATTGCAGTGAAAGAACTGCCTTCGGGCAGAATTACTATGGATGGAAGAAAATTGTTAAAAACATATTCAATATTTCATTCTCTAAAGCGCTCCTTTCTACTTCGTAAAAAAAGGTCGTCTCTGGTTTGATATTGCCGCATTTTGGCATTAAACTAGGATAATGTTTGCAACGAGTCCAAAGCTTGCGTGCGTTATATATGCAACAAGGTCCTACCGTAAATCAAATGATGTAACTCATATATTTTTAATATCTCTGATTCTATTTGGAAGATAGGCGAAATAAACATTGCCTCTGATTCTTGAAACTACACTTTGACCACCTCATCATCCCTTACCGTTCAATTAGCTTCCATTCACTATCTTCCCCATGACTTAAACACTACGATAGATAACTTTAGCTGTATTACTATAAGGAATATTTTCCTTGTTTCGGCTAGTTTCTCCCCTTTTAGGCTACAGGAAGGGCTCAAAACAGTTTTAAAATAAGCTTATTGAACACAACCATATATAATATAAAGAGCTATATAACCAAGTTCTAGGGCATTTTTATTACCATTTTATATTTTGTACTTTCATCATTAAGTGGATTATTTAACTCATGCCTCAAATGGAGTCAATGACCAATCACGTTTCAATGAATTTTGATTTACAACCAATCACAGTCGTGTTTCAACTCGAATTTATCAACCTAAGTTTATTATATTAAAGAAAGCTCCTCCTTTTTAACATTCTGAATAGGTCAGAGCATTATTTTGCAGTGACTGACTCTGTAAGAAATACGTTGAATAGACCTATAGCAATTTATATATTAAGATGTAAGAATCCTAGATTTGCGGGATATAATCGAAAAACTATTGTAGCATTGATTATAACACAATAAAAAGAAACCACTGTTTGCACTTTCTTAAACGTATTATTTCCCAGGTATTTAAGTTCCAGAAAAATATAATGGACATATTTACATCATAGTACATCAGAAATTAATCAATAACATATAATGTTGTTATAAACAGTTTGACGTGTTTCATTTTTTCTCCACTAGGATGCATTCTACACAATATTGCGATTCTTTGGCAATAAATAATATGATCTTGTTGCAGTTATGAACAAATTAAACATAACAAACGTTTCTCAATTATTTCACACATCGCCATTTACATTAAATATATAAACATTTTAAAATAACTATATTTAAATAATTATTTGTAAGTAAACAGCTTAATTTTATTCGTTAAATAGGGTAGTCCTAACAAATGTCACTCTTGATTTCCAAATTCTCTAGATAAATTGGAAATCACTCGTGGCATTATTTATGATAATTTAATCAAATTCTATGTTCTTCTTCTTTTTATTATTATTATTGTTATTTTATATTTAGCCTAGTACTTTCCTAATCAGCTCTATATTGTGCATTGGGTGTTATTAATTTAACTATAGATACTTTATAATGAATAATATCTGTATAATTTAAATATGATGGATGTAGAAAATAAGATATTACGGTCTTTACTTCATTATGTAAAATAAATTAATCTATCTAGTGTAATCTTTGTTTGATAAATAACGTAGAAACAGTGAAATGTGGTACCTACTGCTAAGGGCTTATAGAATTTCCGCTTAAGAGCGCTACTGTCGATGTTTAAGTCGATAAGATGGACTAATGGACACTATGCTCGAACCTGGATTCATTGTCACAGATACAAACTCGACCAGGATCGACTGAACTTTTCAGGAAGAAAAGTTCTAAATAGTCGTATGACTTTCTTTGTCAGTGAAGAAATGTCGGATTTCCTGCTATAGGTTTTCATATGATATTATTTCTTACCTTTATTAGTGTAAGATTGTGAATTTGTGTAACCCTAAACTAAGTAGGCAAGTAAAAATTATTTTTTCGTTTTGGTTATTTTATTATATGGAAAGCAACGGGAAGCTAACTTACCTACAATTCCCTAATAAAGCTGCAAGCATAGCATAAAAATGCTATGATTACAGTGAAAGACCTGCCTTCGGGCAGAATTACTATGGATGGATTACTGATAATCTAAAATATAAAATACAGTAGCCCTATTTGTGAGCAAAATTTATCTGTCTTTTTTCACACCAGCTTTGTATCGGAACGCTTATGCCCTAGTTTTTAAAGAGATCGTTAATTTGTAATGTGTTTACTATCTGCTTCAACATGATGTGGCTCGCATGGAACAAAGGAGGAGAGATAGAATACGTGGGATATCCCGATATCTACGATATAGAATTAAAGGCCTAACTGAACGTTATATCCAATACAAACAGTTGATTGGTTGAAGTTTTTGGCAAGTGCCTTGGTAGCTCAGATGGTGGTACGCGCGAATCTGGACAAGCAATGGCCGTTCCGATAGCCCGGTGGGATTGGAAAAACCACATAGGCCACTCTAAAGTAGTCTGCCGAAGTAACAGGTGTAACTGAAAATAGACCACATAGACACCATCTATTCGGAACCCAAAGCACCAAACGTGCGATGGGTAGCATTAAAACACACACAGATTCTTTCTTCAGAATGTACTAGTTTTGCAGTGCGTGATATCATTAAGTTACCGTAATTTTTAAATTTGACACCGGGAAATATTCGATGCCATAAGTCTCTCAAGTTGTGCTCAATGCTGTAGAGCCCATCCAGAGAATCGAGGGCTAGGCTTATTTGTATGAGATTTTCTCACAAAACGATTTCATTATTTTTTGTCCATTCATATTGCCAAGTAGACTATAGACCTATAAGTTGCTAAGAACCCCCAAAAAACCTTATATGGAGTCACCTAGAAGAAATTCTTGGACCTAGATCAACACCTAAATAAATCACCTCCGAGTTACACTTTTTTCTAACTTGTGGCGATTAGAAGAAAAATTCTAGCTGTAACCAGCCTCATGGGCTAGTGGTCAGATTTTCTGACTACAGTTCATGAGGTCTCGGGTTCGATTCCCTGTCAGATCATATGAATTTTTCCTGAAAGGAAAATATTCCTGTGGTTGTCCATGGTCTGAAATTTGGGTTAAATTTAGGTTAAGGACTCTTCTGGCACTTCATTATTATTTATCACAAATCATATCATCGGGGTTAACGTAATTCCGCCTTCAAGGCGTCCTAACCTAAGAAATGGAATATAATTCTGCAATTTCTAGGGAGAAAGTCAGAAATGTCATAACAGACAGCCTGGCGTCATTGGAGAAAAAATCTAGCTGCAATAATTACACTGAGCAACAAAAAAGAAACTTTTTTTTTTTGCCTCAGAAAGAAAAATATGTGATTCTGATAGTATTTTTTCCTCATGAATTCAATATCGGTTTTTCTCCACCACGCAAGGTATCCGAGAGACAGGAATTTATAATTTCAAACACTTTAATATTTTCTACATTCGTAACTACTCAATATTCGAACATTCGGACTCACCTAGAAAGTAAGAAATGACGATGCTCTGCTATATTTCGCATGTGGAGCATCCCTCTTGATGGTCCAACAATAATCGGCCAGCATATTAGGATTCCATTTGCCTTGATATCTCTTTTCCATAGCTGAAATCTCCCGATGAAAGTGTTCCCCGTGCTCATTGCTCACTGCGCCAAGATGGATAAATGGACGAAGAAACGTTCATTAAAAAAAAACAATTGTTTAAGTCCATTAACTGAAATTGAAATAAAAAAACTGTGGGTGATGGAGAAATTCCGAATACATATTCGAAAACACGATAAAAACTGCATTAAGTACAACTATTAATACTCATGAGACAAAAATCATGTTGACCAGTGTTATTTCTTTCGGGCTAGACGTATTTTTCTAGTCAGGCCTAACAACTTATAAGCTTACTACTATTTCAAGAGAATGAACATGCACTTGAGCCGGGGATTGACTACTGACCTTCACGTTTGCGCGGTGTTGTTGTATTAGTGAGCTAATATGACACATATTTAAAAATACATTTAAATTCTTATCTAATCTCTGAGTTCTCAGCGGTTTCCAAACACGCAATTTTTCAGTGTTTTTTTTTAAGGTTTTTAACGATATTTAAAGGAATACCAATGATAGACCGTGAATCCAACATTTGACAATATCAAGGGTATTTGATCCTATTCATTAATTTTGCATTTCATCTGTTTTCCAATGTTTTTGTGCTTCGCAAAATGGTAAAATTTAATATGACTGTTTTTACACATAAAGTCATATTTGTTATTTGCGAATGTACAGAAGGGTATTTAGGGATGTTGTGATGATATTGTACGAATAATCAGGGGTCACGTATTAATTTACAAACACCCACACACATTGATGCAAATCTCTACCTGCCCACAAACACAGAGAAATATGTGCCGACCGATTGTGCAGCCACTAATTACAGGCAACAGTTAATTAATAAAACCGCGTCATGTTTCTACACTACATTCTGAAAATATTTGCTTAAAATACAGTTCATGGAATTTTCTAGTCATATCTACCTTTAAAATAAGTCGATTTCATATATAGAGTAGGCTATACAATAATTCAGCTATCATTATTTCTGTTTATTCTTTTTTAGGCCTTTCTCTACAATACAATAGTTTTCCTACAACCCATTGTACATTTTACTCCTCTATAAATCCCTATTCAAAAGAGTAAGTCAAGGAAGGAAAACAATAGGAATGTTAAAATCGGTGGTGTGCAGTAGAAACATTCTTAACAAAAAAAAACTTATTTATGGTTCATTGATGGAAAGCAGGCCTCTATTATTGTATGGTGTGGAAACGTGGACATTAAGCTAAGAGCAAGTACGTAAACTATTAGTGACATAAATTGACTTTTGGACGAGGGCTTTTAAAAATTCAAGAAGAGACAAAATTAGAAATACTAAAATCAGATAATGGATGTTCAAAAATATGTTCTACGAGTTATTGAAGAATGAAGACTGAAATGGATTGGTCACGTAAAGAGATGTCAGATGACAGGATAGCCTACCTAAGATGATATTGAATTTTGAAGCGGATGACAACAGAAATAAAGGGAGACCATAAGAACAGTGGATTCAAGGAGTGAATAGGAGCGTGCTGTCGAGAGGATCAACAGAGTGTGATACAGCTATCATTTCAAATCACTAAAAAATGTTAAAAATATTCTAGCTGCAGTCTATGGCTAGCTGCTAATATAATCATCTGTAGTCATAATATAATATTATAATGATATTGTGAAAAGAAAAATGAATGTCTAAACCAGGAATCGAACCGTGGACCTCTAGTTCTCCAGACTAGTGTGCAGCTCACTACCCCATTCGAGACTTGGCACAAACATTAACAATTATTCTTTCCACATATACAACTTTATAATTCTCGTTGTCGTCCGCTGCCAGGTAGGTGACACTACCATCGTCAACGGCCGGCTTCGTTTAGAATTATCTATATTTGAGAATTTTACACCACCAGTTTTATAAGCAGTAAAAGATGTTATTTAACATTTTCCAATACTGTTTTTAAACAATAACACATCAATTTATTTTTACTTATTTTTTATTGTAAGTTATCTGGATTACTAGGTAGGCCTATATACATATGTAGCCTATGTTTGACTGTCACAAATTTCACTAAATCTGCACATTTGCAGCCTCCATATTTGAAAGAGGTAAATGAGCTAAAATATGATAGCATTTTATATTGTAGAAAATCATCACATATTATATTAAAAAAACACCGTTTAATAATTCCATGTAACATAAATGAATGCACTACTTTACTTTCCTCATATATCTGTAAAGTTGTTTACATTTTGCAACTACAGAGGGGATATAAATACCTGATGATTTTAAAAATAATGTTAAAACCGTGAGCTTGGTACAAGATATATTGAAGTCATGTTGAAATATATACGATAATATGGAGTTTGATATGATGGTTCAGTAGCTGCTTGTTAACATATCCCATAAGATTAATATATATATATATATATATATATATATAAACGTAAGAAAAAGCATATTACCATAATGATTGATCAAAGTAGGGGAGATAAAATCTACCTACTTTATCTCATGAACAAGCTGAATTTTGTAGAGTATCATGCAGGCTTTGAGAAGTGCAACAGACTTGCAGTTTTGCATTTTGCACAGAACTTTCTTCGTAACATTTTATAACCCATTGTGATACATTGTTCCTAGAAGGAGCATTGCAGCTCTGAAAATCCTGATGAATAGACGTAAGGGAGTTAGTTCTTACTGCCTGAATTCGTTCCAGTGCAGGACAATATTCCATCGTTCTGCATTGTCAGATTATAACCACTAACTTGCTGTAAACTGTGTTACTAACTTCTAAAACAAACATTAAAAACGCCAGTGAATAATTTCATCTAAAACTCCATACAATTATACAGGCTTTCAACGTTACTCAAATAGCCAATATTTTTGAACAAGCAAACGGCGTTAAAATTATTTTAAAAAACTATCAGGTATTTATTCCCCACCCTGTGGTAACATTATAATCCTATAATTAAAAAGAATAACAGTGTTTCTGGATATTCAAGAGAAACACAAATATATACTAAAAACCGAGCGATAGAGAGGTTTTTATTTGCCGAGATTCTGTAAAACACTTCACAAACGTGCGTTGTACATTATTTTTTGTGCGATGGTATTTTCAAAATAATAAATAATAGTAAAATAATATCTTTATTGGAAATATTTGCGTTCATTATAAACAACTGACTAACGTTAACACTGTTTGAGGTAATTTGCTAACATCTTGTCCATTATCATGTCTATAAACGACTTCAAGTTACTTATTTTTATTTGTTGTGTGACCATTTTGAAGAGTGGGTTGGAAGGCCTGGTAAAATCGATTGGCCACCTAGGTTACCAGACCCCATGCCATGTGATTTTTTTAAATATGGGAAATTTTGAAGGACAAAATTTTCGGCACAAAACCACTAAATCTGCAGCATTTACGGGATTTGATTGAACAGAAGTTTGAAAACCACTTTTGGTAATAATGGAAAATTGTGTGATAACATCTGCAAATTAGTGTTAAAACGACGTCATAAATGCTTAAACAACAATTGAACAATTTCGGTAGTTGTTTTTTGTATAGATATTGTAAGCTACAGAAAATAATATAACTTATTTGCAGTTTTGGTTAACTGACTTATGCTGCACCTTGTATAGTCTCGCACAAAAAATTGTTTTATGTGGATTAATTATAATAGAGATATATTAAAGTTTTTAAAAATGAAAAAACTTCATTCATTCAAAAATTGGAAGTTTCCAAAAAAGAATTTCATGAAATTTCAAAATTAATTACAGGAACAATGACATATAATTATTATGAACACTTAACTTAGGCCTATGTAGAGCTTATTTCTCAAGCTTCTTCAATTCCAAAACATGCAATTTCATGCATATTTCTTGGTGGAAATAAAATGAAAGCATGATTATTAAATAGGAGACTTTCTTTATACTTACTTTAACCTCTCCCTAGATACTTGTCCCATGACATCCGACCAAATATGAGGCAATGGTTAAAATTATTACAGTAATTATTATATGTTTCTTCTTCAACCCAAAATGATTTGTCGCCAGAGGTTCCTGTTCAAAGCATCTTCTTCCCTCAAATCTCTAGCTTCCATACTTCTCTTCACTCCATCCATCCATCCATCCATCCATCCACCCACCCAATCCATTCATCGTTTTCTAGGCCTGCCTCTTCCACTTCTTCCATTAGCTTTCTAATTACGGATCTTCTTTGGTATTCTCTTTTCTTCCATTCTTATGAGGTGTCCATACCATTTCAAACGCTTTTCTTCTACTTTTCCTATTTTTTTTTTCAACTTGCATAATTTCCCTTATTGTGCTGTTTCTGACCTTATCCTTTCTTGAAATTCTTGTCGATCTCTTCCAAAATTCCATTTCTACTGCTAACAGCTTTTTGGCTTGTTTTCTACTTACTGTCCAGGTTTCGGACCCATATAATAAAATACTTTGTAATAGAACTTGAAATATAGTTTTCTTCGTTCTGCATGTTATATTTATAATCCAAAGCACTGAGTTCAACATACCAATGATTCTTCTTCCATCAGTTCTTCTTATTTCAATTTCTGTGGTTGAATTCTCACTTTTATTTGAAATAGATCTTAAATATTTAAAATTTTTAACATTACGTATTCTTCTTGAATTACATTTAGCTCATCTGTTGTATCCAAAGAAATATATTCTCTTTTATTATAACAAAATAAAAAATGATTATATCAGTATGATCATGAAATAAATTAACTGTTCTATAATAGGTAAAGCTCCAAACTTATACATTTATATTAGCTAATGCAGTCATACGCTTAAGTAAATATTTCTAACAAAATGAATTAATTTATGACATGGAGCTTAAATCCATTGCACTGCTCAGTATGTCAAATTAGAATAAAGAATTGAAGTGTAATTCTTGGAAATTTTGAATAACCTAGCAATGTTCCGATGCTGGATGTTACGAAATCATATCTAAGAGAAATTATATTGCACTGCATCTAATTAAATAATTATTTTTTACAATCTGAACAAAATTAAAGAGTTCTTATTATTGGTTGAGAGAAAGTAATATACAATTCCAGTTTCATTAAAATTTAGATTTCATCTCCTTGGGAACGAATAAGACCTTATTTTTTATTAGGCCTAGCTATATATTAAGCCACTAGGGAAAGTGGGAAATCAAACTTTATAAAAAACAGTAGCCTAACATGTTAAAGAAATGTGTGAGATATGGGACATTTGAATATATAGAATGTTATTAATCAGCACATACCCCTTATCCCCCTGAAGCTTTCATATTTTCTAATACATAAACTCATAAAGTCAGGATATGTTGACAGGCTTACGACTGCAGGTAGCTGTAGTACCGACATGGGTAGAAACCGTCCCTATGGCAAGGACAAGTCTGGTGACACTCATTATTAGCATGATGCCTTAATTACGTCCCTAGGGTAGAGGGAGGGGGTGCATGAACTCTTCAAAGACGTTGATTCTGGTTATGTACACAACATCATTAGCGTACACACACAAAATAGAGTAATTAGTAAATACTGATGTAACCAAGAGTGCCTTAATGTTATTCCCTCTCCTTTACTTCTTACCACTAATAAGACAAGGAAACTTCCTTTTTCTTCCAGTTCATACACTATATTTTTATCTACTATTATCACAATTAGTGACGTTTTAGTTCGTAGTTACTAGGCAACAAAACATGTATTTTATGTTCTAATAAAATAAGCTATCAAAACATAAAATACAGTTTTAAAAAAAGTAAAATCCACTTTAATGATGATTTCGTATAACTACATAAATAAACTTTCCGTGACTTTTCTGGAAGTATATTAATAATTACATCTTGGACTGCTTTTAAAATTTTTCCTGATGAACCGTGAAAATCACCTTCTCCGCTCATTTTTACTTTAAATTCACATATGAAACTAGCACCCAAAATTGCAGAATATAACGTTTATTGATTTTCGTGTCTTCCCCCCCCCCAAGCCCATATTACTCTTTCTCTATACATATCGTTTCCTCAATAAATAAATTTAATTGAATACATTAAATACACGACATATACTAAAATACTCTGAACGTAGATAAATTATTGTAGACAACACGTTACAAAATTAGGTTTAGTAACTACCTTCGGTCGTGTTCTAAATTGAGCAATTCATTACTAAACTTCTGCTTTTGTAACTAGTTGTCTAAATAACTATTTCATTATTTCATTTTAAAATGAAGGTGAATGTCTTTGCTATTAATTTTCTATTGAGCATAATGCAACACAGGCAATTTTTTACATGAATTCGGTAGACCAACTTACTTACTCACTGGCACTATCGAACCCGTAGGTTCATGGCCGCACGGACATAACCTCTCCATACATCCTTATCCTGAGCCAATGCTTTCCAATCATTCCCTGCATAATCTACTTCCCTCAAATCATAGTTAATGTTGTTCTTCCACCTCATTCTTGGTCTACCAACTGGGCGATTTCCCTCTGGCTTTCCTACAAGAAGCTTTCATGCATGTCTTTCATTCCCCATACGTGCAACATGTCCTGTCCATCGCAGTCTACGAGACTTAACTGTTTTTATTATATCTGGCTTCCTATAAAGATCATGTAGTTCATTGTTATGTAGTCTTCTCCATTCACCTGTCTGTTCATCTCTCTTTGGTCCAAAAATTTTCCTAAGAACTTTATTCTCAAAAACTCGTAATCTCATTTCCTCCCTTAAAGTAAGAGTCCATGTTTCGCACCCATATAATATAACTGGTAGAATAATAGTTTTATATATTTTCAGTTTAACGTTTTTTGAAAGGAGTTGGGACATCAAAAGTCTCTGCAATGCATAATAGCATGCATTTCCAGAATTGAGCCTATGTTTAATTTCTTTGTGCATCTCATTCCTATTCGTGATTATTGTTCCTAGGTATTTGAATTCAGCAACTTCCTCAAAATTTCCCTCATTTGTCATTAGCTGTCCATTTCCATTACCTATATAAGGCATTTCTATGTGTGACCATATATTTAGTTTTATTGATATTTACTTCCAGTCCTAATTCCTTAGTCTTACTCAATAGTGTGTGCGTGTTGTCCTTTAGTATCTCCTCGCTATCGGCCAATAGTACTACATCATCAGCAATGATAGTCTAATTCTCCCGGTTACAAGGTTCGCGGGATCAATCCCGGCCGGGATCCATGGATTTTAAGGCTATAAAAATTTTGAGTATGGTCTCCTTCAGAATAGACGTTTACTCAAAAACCATTATTTAAATATAGTTACCTGTATTTTAAAATATTTATATATTATCTAGCTAATACCCGGCGTGCGCTGCTACACCTAAATAAATGATGTGTTTTTTCATTTAGTTGAATAAGTAAAAGGAAAAATAAATATAAATTGATATCATTATTTTCAGTTACCCCGTGCTGATTACCCGGCGTTGCCCGGGAATCTACGCATCCCGATGTTCTTGACATAAATGAGCTGAAAGACAAAATTCGTTATTTTGTGTTATCCATAAAAGAATACACGCCGTGCGCTGCTATGATTGCCCGGGAATCTACTTATCCCGATCTTCTTGCCATCAATGAAAGACAAAAATGGTTATTGTGAGTTATCCTTAAAAGACTATTTAACTCATGCCCCAAATGGGAGTCAATGACCAATCACGTTTCAATGATTTCTGTTTTACAACCAATCAGAGTCGTGTTTCACCAAATATTTATCAGTGTTATAATTACCATATTAAAGAAAGCTCCTCCTTACAATATTGCGTTCCTTTGGCAATAAATAGTATGATCTGGTTGCAGTGATAAACAAAAGAAGCAGTAGAAGCGTACCTATCGTTTCTCATTTGTTTTCAAACATCGCCGTTTACATTAAATATATAAATATTTTAAAATAACTATAGTTAAATAATGATTTGTGAGTAAACAGCTTAATTTTATTCGTTAAATAGTCCTAACAAATGCCCACTCTTGATTTCCAAATTCTCTAGATAAATTCACCCCTCACTTCGTGAGTCGTGAATTTATCGATAATTTGGAAATCACTCGTGGCATTACTTATGATAAACATACTGCTGTCGCGGACTTTTCTGTAAGATTTTTGAGATATTCAATTCTATGTACAATAATTTTGTGTATTTGTTATGGTTTAGTCAGTGTAAGCCATTTAAGCTTACAAAAAGCGACATTTTTTCACGGTTTTTTCACTACAGAAGGTGATTTTTAAGGGTGAAGGGCTTGAGCATTAAAACTCTCTTATAACCTATAATCATCCCGGGAAAATCTTGAACATTTTACAAAAAGCCCTATGACAATCGAATGAATGGTATAGCAGCACATGCTTGCCCGCAAATTTACTTATCCCGATCTCCTTGGAATCAATTAAAGACAAAAATGGTTATTGTGTATACTGTCGCAGACTTTTTTAAGATATTCAATTCTGTGTACATTCATTTTGTGTATTTGTTATGGTTTAGGCAGCGTAAGCCATTTAAGGGTAAAAAAAAGGGACTTTTTCACTACAAAAGGTGTTTTTAAAGGGTGTAGGAGTTGAGTATCTCAACTCTTTTATAGCCTATGTTCACCCCGGGAATATCCTAAACAGTTTGCAAAAAAACCCATTACAATCGGATCAACGATATGGCCACGCATAAAGTAAGAACAAACAAACAAACAAACAAACAAACAAACAAACAAACAAACATTTTCATACATTAGATGTAAACGGCGATGTTTGAAAACAAATCAGAAATGTGTGGTTATGTTTCGTTTGTTTATTCACTGCAACTTGATCATATTATTTTTTCTAAATTGGATCGCAGTAATGAAAGAATGCACCTTAGTGGAGAAAAAATGAAACACATCAAACTGGTATATTATAGCCAATATTATAGGTTATTAATTTATTTTTATAGTAAACAATTAAGTAAATTCATTATTTAAAAACACAATTATTAAACTTACAATTATCAAATGTATACCTAGTTCGAAGGAATCTGTTTATTATTTCCTGTATTCAATCTATTTGTTGGAGAGTCAGTCACTGCAAAATAATGCTCTGACCTGTTCAGACTATTAAAATGGAGGAGCTTTCTTTATTACAAAAGCAGGAACTGTTAAAGAAAATTCGATATAAAGCGAGGTGAAACACTACTGTCATTGGTTGTAAAACAAAATTAATTGAAACGTGATTGGTGATTGACTCCCATTTGGGGCATGAGTTAAATAGTCATTATATTCTACTGTATTAAATAATATTAAACTTTAGAATGAATATTTCCAAACTCAATTTTCAATTTATGGGGAATACTTCAGGGAAACTATGCCAAAGACTAAAATAAAACCAAAAGGAACGCCCAGTTGGTAGACCAACAATTGAGGTGGGAATATAATATTAACCATGATTTGTGGGAATTAGATTATACAGGAGATGTTTGGAAAACATTAGCTAAGAATAGGAATACATGGACAGCTTATGTCCGCGAGGCCATGAACCTATGGGTTCGATAGAGCCAATGAGTTAATTAGCTTAGTTCTAATAAACATTTTCTGCATTCCATAAAACTAGAATGTAATAGGACCTACTCTAGTTTTTAAATAGCCTACGTGAAAAGTGGATTGTGGAGGAAAAACGAGAGAATGAAAGAGCGTTGTGATACAGAGAAAACCAAGAAGAAGGAAATGAAGTCTGTTAAGATGAAAATAACTTCGAGTCTTCTAAGTATTCATGTATGAACGCGATTACAACTGCCTTGGTTATACCTCCCTCACTTGGTGGATTTATTCAACCGTGATCTTTGAGCGATATTCTTTTAGACATCAAGTGGATCGTGAAGTTGATTAAGTCACGTCATCTCGGCAAATATTTACATTTTCTTGTCAATCAATGTCTAGCTTGCATGTGCCTAACAAATCGACCTTATTTAATAGTTATTTGGACGACTAGTTACAAAAGCAGAGATTTAGTAACGAGATGCTCAAGTTAGAACACGCCGAAGGGAGCAGCGAGATACTAAACTAATTTTTGTAACGTATTGTCTACAATATTTTATATACGTTCAGAGTATTTTAGTATGTGTTGTACATTTAGCATATTTAATGAAATTTATTCATTGCAGAAACGATATGTGTAGAGAAAGAGTAAAGTGGGCATTGAAAAAAAAAAAGATAAATCAATATACATTGCTGTTATATTCTGCATCATTGAGTGTAGTTTCATATGTGAAGTTAGAGTAAAAAAAAGCGGAGAAGGCAATTTTCACGGTTCATCAGGAAAAATTTTAAAAGCAATCCAAGATGCAACTATTAATATACTTTCAGAAAAGTCAGGGAAAGTTTATGTATGTAGCTATACGAAATCATAATGAAGCGTATTTTACGTTTTGTTGAACCTGTATTTTATGTTTTGATAGGATGTCTTGTGTTTTGTTAGAATAAAAAACATATGTTTTGTTGCCTAGTAACTATGAACTAAAGCGTCACTGTTATAGAATAGAATTGATTTATTTAAGCCTGGTGGAGTTAAGACTATGTGGCTTCTCTTCCACTCACCAAGATACATTTAAATACAAAAAAAATCAATAATAGTACACCCTTAGACAAAAAAATAAGTCATCTCTTGAACACACATTTCTTCTAAGTCCTACTCGCCAGAGCTCTGGGTTCAAAGTAGGAAACTAGTCATAATTGTGCAGCCCCTGAGCCACTGTGTTATGTGGCATGAACTGAAGACACTCCTACGTGTCGTATTAGGTCAGTGGTAAAGCATTGCAGTCACTGTTTCTGTTAATGAACGTCGCAAGTTTGCGTCCTCAATTATGCAGTTTTTTTCTCGTAATATTTGTATTAAAATGTTTTATGAAATAAATACGTTATTTTGACATTTGAATTAAATCAATGTTAATGTCGTTATGTAAGAATTATATTTACCACATTCAGGGTTTGTTCTATGTAATTTAATGTAGTATTGCATTCAATAGACTGGGGGGCAGACGTCTGCGCAAAAGCAACAGCCTCTAACAAGTTTGTTTATAATGAATCATATCGAGTTTTTATCACGGCTCAGCGCATACACAAGGACATAGGCACAAAGCAATCTCAATGCCCCGCAGATTGAGAACGGTAATAGATGCTGAGGGTTCATACACCCGATATTGATTTTGTTTTTCTTAAAGTTTTCATTTTAGAAGATATTATTTTCTTTCCTCATTTATTTATTGGAAGAAGGTTTTAATTTATGTTTTTGTCTTCTTCTTCTTCTTCTTCTTCTTCTTCTTCTTCTTCTTCTCTTCTTTCACGGTTTAGGCTTATTTACTAGTCTGTTCTGGCTCCAAATTGCTGCTCTTTCCATCTTTTCCTTGGTCTTCCCAAACTTCTTCTTCCTCGTGGTGAATAGTTGTATGCTGCTTTGGGTATTCTATTCTCAGTCATCCTTGCCAAGTGTTCTTTCCAGTTTGTTCTGTATTCTATGTTTTTATGTGTGCATTAAAGCCATAAAACTCAAATATAAAAATAAATATGAAACTATATTACAGGCGAAATGCTATTCTAACATTCAGTTAAAAAAAGTAGAACGGGAATTTACGAACGCAGATGATGTCTGTTAAACCTCTAGACCACGGAAACACACTAAGCCAAGCTCTCTCTTTCATGTTGCTTGAGTGAGCTCTGCGTTAACTAACAAACTACCCAGTACAATTACTGAAAACGTGTTGATGTGAATACGGCTTCTGTGAGCGCTCAGGAAGTTCCCCGATCAGTTGATAGAATCTGCGGATGACTTTTTTTTTTTGTCTAAGGGTGTCCATACTAAAAAATTAATTATCTGGTCAAACTGAACAATACTGAAAATAATGTCTAATAATACAATTAAATTAAATACGATTAAAATTAAACTAATGGCATAATGTATACTCAAAGAACTAACAGCTCGAATTTACATAAAAAGAAAAGTAAAGAAAATAAATATATATATAAAGAAGAGTACGCTTCACGACAAATCTAGTCATAGACGATGGAAGAAAAATCTCATTTTTTGTGTTAACCGGATTCGAATCCAGACTGTTTAGTGGTTAATTAGACCAGTGCCGATGAATTATCGGCTCATAGAATTTTAAAATAATTTCAAAAATAAGTATCAATCACAGTTTAATGTACGATTTCTTTAAAATTTATCCAAGTGATTTTTCACATAAAAGTTCCACTAGTAATTCAATGTTAGAAAATATTCAAAAGTATTTTAACATTGAATTTCTAAAACTCTGTTAAGGACTTATAAAATATTCTACGTTGAATTAGGAAATATATTAGCAATAAATTATAATGACTATAGTTTTTTCACTGATACTAGCCCCTAAACAGTTTTATGAAAACTCCATAAACATGGATGCAATATTATATTCAGAAATCCATATTTTTAACCCATGTAATTTTTCGTCGTTGTCTGTAACCAATTGGTATCTGGGCTTCACGTGGTTAAAATTCTACATAGTGTTACCGTATTTAGTGACTGAGTTAACATAACGACATATTAACTTGCTAGTCCTTCGAAAAATAGAAAAATAAATAGATAAATAAAAGGAAACAGTTAGAGCGTATTATTGAAGATGATATGGTGATTAACATTTAATGTTTGTTATAAATGCAACTTTAATATTTAAAGGGAAATTAATGGAATTAATTAGTTACTGCAATTAATAATTATCATAAAGCAAATATTTGGGTTTTAAAAGAAAATATTTTTAAAATTTGAGAATTATATAAATTTATTTCAAATAATTATGGGACATATTTAGATGGTATGTTTAAAAGTGAAAGTTAAAGTTAAAGACAGCAAATAGGCCTACATTTATTTCAAATGGACATATTTAGATGGTATTTCGAAAAGTGAAAGCATAAGTTAGCAAATTTAGTAAACTTCAGAACAATACTTTCACTCCCCTTCTCAAAACTTGGAAATATTATTTAAATATATTTATATATTGGATACATGGAAATGATGGGAGGTGTGTGAGATGGGGCATGGGAGAAGACACATCCACCATGTAAGTAGATCTCTATAAACATATATTTTTTAATATTTCCATAATGTTTTATTTTCAAAATTATGTCTTGTCATATTAACGAATGCTTAAATTTTTTTGATTAGGCCTAAATGTGAACTTTTGAACTTCTGAACGTATTAACTATTAAAATATTTCCAATAATGATATTTAAGGGAAAGAACAAAATTACAATTTGAAAAAAAAAGTATATTAAATTCTTAAAGCTGTTACATACTCTCTCTACATAAGAGTTAGATTTCGGAATATGTCATGTATTTAAAATAGTTTTGTAAATGCTCCTTCCTTCCTAGGATATTAATTTAGCTCAAAAAATGTGTCATTGCAAAATTCATGTTATATCATATGTAAACTTGATACTTCAGTTGTTATACTAATAAAATGT
This sequence comes from Diploptera punctata, assembly GCA_030220185.1. Classification (NCBI taxonomy): domain Eukaryota; kingdom Metazoa; phylum Arthropoda; class Insecta; order Blattodea; family Blaberidae; genus Diploptera; species Diploptera punctata. Next base: position 305 of record JASPKZ010004334.1, on the reverse strand, counting down.
TAAAAATCATTAGTTTCACATTAATAGTACTCTTGCCACTTTAAGAAACATTAAATCCAGTAAGCCACAACCGCTCATGCTACTTTATTCTGACTTATAACTAAAGTTTTTTATGCCTTAAGCATCAATTAAAGGACTCGCTACCATAATTGTAAGGGGTCCCTCCTAAATCTACTGTAAAAAAGAAAAAACTCCCCAAGAACGATACCCATAATCGTAACAATGTTGCTCTCAACATAGGCCTACTCTACCTTTTATGAATATTTCAAATTTACGGTATGTGAAAATATATTATTCATTATAGG